>PVJO010015488.1:0-44895 GCA_004026905.1 Hystrix cristata
GAACCACAAGAGACCAAGAATAGCAAAAACGATCCTAAGCAACAGGGGAAAAGCAGGGGGCATCACAATCTTACTGTTTTAGAATCAGTTCAGATTTTTTATTTCTTCACGATTCTGTGTTGGTAGGTTGTATGTTCCAGGAATTTACCCACTTCTTCTAGGTTATCTGTTCTTTGGCACATTATTGTTAGAATTCTTTTTATTTCTCTGGTACCATTTGCAATAGTTCCGCTTTCATTTCTGATTTGTCTCTTAATTAGCCTAGTTAAAGTTTATCAATTTTGTTGATCTTTTTTTAAAAAAACTCTTCTCTTTGTTGATTTATTCAGTTGTTTTTTCTGTTTTCTATTTTGTGTATTTCTGCTGTAATTTTTATTACTTCCTTTCTTCTGCTAAATTTGGGCTTAGTTTCTTTTTTCCCCTTAGTTCCTTGATTTGAATTCTCTGATGGTAGGTACATAAACATTTATAATTATTAGATATCTGGTAAGTTAACTGATTTATCCATATATAATGTCTTTTTTTGTCTCTTATGAATTCTTAATTTAAAGCCTATTTAGTCTGATAGAAGTACTATATTGCTGTCCTTGCTGTCTTTTGGTTACCATTTATAAGGAGTATTTTTTTTCCCAACCTTTCATTTTCAGGTAACTGTAACTCTAAAATGAGTCACTTTTCTGTAGGATGTAGTTAGATCATTTTCTAAAAATCTGCACAGCCACTGTATGTCTTTCAATTGGGGAATTTGGTCCATTTATATTTAAATGGCTGTTTCCATTTTGTTTATTATATTTCATTCTGCAGCCTTTTGTTCCGCCTTTTCTCTCTTGCTGTCTTTTTTTTCTGGAACATAAAAAGTACCTTAATAACTTCTTAGTTATGTTTAGAGAATACAAATAGTTCTTTTCTGTTTAACAAAATCTTTTTAACACATTTGAGATGATTACATATATCCTACCCACTTTTAAATTTTTAAATCATAATTAACTCTGAATTATTTTCTAATAAGGGGAAAAAACTCTATTGGATTTCTTTCATGGAAATTTTGCACATTGAACCCATTCTTCGTTATTTCTCAAATCTTCCTATTTAAATAGATTGATTTTAATCTGATTTTTAAATGTATCCTGGAGTTTCCAACCATAATTGTCTTACCCAAGTAGTATGAAAGATTTTCCTCAAGATTTTGAATATTTGTGACCTGCAGTAATAGAGGTTGTTATTATTTTAGGATCAAGGAATCAAAGATGAAATGTTATTTGTTGTATTTACCAGTTTTGCATATTCTTGAGGTGTTTTTACCTTTTTCTAATCTAACTATGCAATAGAGAAATTCAAATAATTTAATAACTTGTCCTGAGCATTATCTATTCCGTAGCGGTCTTTTCCTGCTAGGAGAAGGTCCTCGTGGTTCTGTCATACACATTGTTGCTGAGTATTGTCAGGAGGCTTTTTTCATGCTAAGTGCCATTGACAGACTTTGATTCAGAAACAGCGTATTCAAAAAGAAGATTCTAACAGCCAGTTCATGAGACACTCAAAAAGGTTTTTAGATCAGTGATAGTCCTACATTTTTTTAAAATCTAATAACATGGTATTATGGGGAATTTCAATTTTTATTGATTAGGGAACCCTGGTTGTTGAATAAATAGAAATGAATTATTTTGATTAGCGATGTAAAATTTTTTGTTCTTATAGGCAAAAAATACATCTTTAAAAAAAATTTTAGCTTTTTTTTTAATAGTATGTATTTGTCAATACATATCAATCACATTCATCATAGGGAATTTGTACCTGTAATAATATATCTTAATTCGTCTCCTCCTCATTACCTTCCCCTCTCTTCACCCCTTCTTTCTCTCCCCATTTATACAAGATTTGCTTCTATTCTTTTCTTTCCAATCTTTTTTTTTCCTTTTCCCTTCCTCTCCTCCTTCCTTCCCCTCTTTTGTTCTCCTTCTCATTTGAACATGTTCTCCCTAATATCTATCCTTCTTTTTTTTTTCTTATTTACCCTTTGGGTTTCTCACACGAGAAAAACAATGCAATATTTAAACTTGTGTGTATGATTTATTTTACTTACGATTATGGTCTTGAGGCGCATCTGTTTTCCTACAAATAATTGAAATTTATCTTTCTTTTGAGTAAATAAACCATGTAAAAATTGATTAGTTTCTGTTCTTTAGAGAATTTTGGATGGTTTCTTAGTACTTAGCTACGTTGTAATAATTGGTCAACCTTGTAGAGAACTCATGGCATAGAACAAGTGGATAAAACAATTCAAATTATTATAATCTGTACTACTGGCTTTTGTCTTTGCCATTTATTCATTTCTTTGATATTAATGTCTACTTCTTTGTATTTGTGATAATCGTTAGCTTCCTGAAAATTTTTCTTTTATTTTTAAAGTTAAACAAAAAATAAATTTAAAGCCGTAAGTGTATTTCTAAGCATTACCTTTGCTACGTTCTGCACATTTTGCATTGCGAGTGCTTTTCTTATCATTTGTATCTAAAGATTACATTCATTCTATTTTCCTATCTAATCCATATTGTTTAAGAATATACATTTTAGTGTTGAACTTTTTGTGCTGACTGCTTTATTTTGAATCTAGCATTCCATTATTAGAATGTGTTCAATATGCTAAAATTTGTTTGAAGTTTGTTTAAATTTCTTTGGTAATCTAGCCCATAGTTATCACTATAAATATTCCATTTGTGCTTGTGTGTTTTCTACTTGTTAGGTGAGTCTCTGTTTCCATATTCAATTTGGATTATTTATGATGATAAAACTTTCAAACATTGAGCTTATCTTAAAGAATCTTAAAGATTTTTTTAATGAAGAATGTGAAGGAACTTTACGTTTAAAGAAAGAACTTAAAATTTATCAATTTTAAGGGTTGGAGGTATAGATTGGAGGTAGAGCACATGCTTCGCATGAGCAAAGCTCAGGGCTCAGTTCCCAGCACCACAAAACAAACACACAAATTTTAACAGAAGAAAATTTTTTTTCTGCTTTTGAAATTACCAAGATAGCAATAACAAGTAGCAACAGAAGCAGCAGTAGTGTTGATGGTAATAGTAATGGTAATACCAGCACCTGCTAAAATTTATTCAGCTCTCAATTGTGTGCCAGGCACCATTTAAACCTCTTTAAATCTGTTAACCACTAACCACTTTTGAGATATTCCTTACCTCATTTTATAGGTGAGAAGAGACACCAAAAGTTTAATATGTTTGCCACAGTCCATTGTAGTCAAATTGGCTTTAAAACAAGGTAAGTTTGTTCAGCCTGACACATAAAAATGTAGTTTTTTCTTTTCCTTTTTTAGTTATTAGAAAAATTAAAAGAACGCTGGCTGTACACTGGTTTATGGCATAATCTGGAATTGGTGAAGACAGTCATTGTAGAGCCACAGGGAGGAGAAAAAACTGATTTTGACAAATTACTGCAGGTGTACTATGATGCAATCAAGTACAGAGGAGAGAAAGGTAATTATTTCATAGTCAGTGAGGAAATGTTTTTTATTATGCAGTAAAAAGCTATTAGAATTTCATTTATATTTATTTGTAAATAGATTGCACTTAAGAGAAAAATTGTATTTTCTAATCTTAGAAGAAAGTTAAATTCTTTTGTTTGGTGTTGTCTTCCTATAATTCATCTTTAAGAAACAGCGTGGATTTGGGTATTATCCCACAGTTTTCCTTACATGACCTGAACTATTTTCTGTAAGAATACAGTTGGGTTGTGTATAAATATCTTCCTTCCTAGCTAAAAGGGACATATATTTTGATGCAAATAGTTTACTTTGTGCTTATATTCTATTAAAAGCAATAAATTTGAGTTTCCAAAACATAACCGAGGACTCAGTTTCCAGATTACAGATTGTCTGTAGAGTTTGAGGTGAAGGGCTGATAGCAATAACTTAGGAACAGTGAAGCAACGACGACACCGTAATATAATCATATATATATATATATATATATATATATATATTTTTTTTTGTGGTGCCGGGGATCGAACTCAGGCCCTTGTGCTTGCAAGGCAAGCACTCTAATCACTGAGCTAAATCCCCAGCCCGTGTTTGAATTTTCTTTTTTTGTCATCAATATCTTTTTAATGATAAGAATATAGATGGCGCTCTGTGTGTTTTAACTGCTTTTCAATATAATATTGATTCAATCTGATAGTAGTACAAATCAGAGTTATTTACATTTTCTGATAATTATTTTTTGATGATAAACGTAATGATGGAAACTTCCATAGTTTGGTTCATACTTGATGAGTTTATGAGCAGATTGCTACTTTGATGTGGTTTTAATGTGTAAGTTACCTGAGAGATGCATAGTTTATAAATTGGTTTGCTCTATAATGCATACAATTTTGTTTCCTCTATTTAAAGACAAAGAACTTTTAAAATTGTATCTTATAAGAGTGTTTATTTTGATTATTTTAAAAAGGTGTTAATATGAATTCTTTAGTCTCTTATAAAATAACTAGAATAAGCAGATTCCAAGAATTTTGAGTGCTTTTTAAAATGTTTATTTTCTGTTGTTTAAGATGGAGCCCTTCTTGTAGCAGTTTGTCGTGGTAAAGTGAGCGAGGGTCTGGATTTCTCAGATGACAATGCCCGTGCTGTCATAACAATAGGAATTCCTTTTCCAAATGTGAAAGATCTACAGGTAGGGCCCCTGAGCCTTAAACAATTGTGTTATCACAGACATCATTGGTTTAGTGTAAAGTTAAGTATACTTTTTTCTTGAGTCCTCAGTCATTTTAAATCTATGGGAAATCTGAATGAATGAGAAAAGATTAGTAGAAAAGGTTTATTTTATTTTTAACTTACATTGTCTTTTGCTTAACAAGAGTAATTTTCAAAGTGTGGCCCTAAGTCGGGAGCATCTATAACCCCTGGGGATTTGATAGGAATACAGATTTTCAGGCTCTGTCCAGACCTGCTTAATCCGAAATACTTGATGGGGAGCCTTACAATTTGTGTTTTATCAAGCTCTTAGTTACAGCCTCATAGGTTCTCCAGAGAATTGTATGATCCATTCGCCATCTAGTTCCCTGCCTGATAATACCATATCATAATTATTGGGATTTCATAATTTTAATGGCTCCAGTTGCTGATCTCTTTCACTTCAGCTAGGTGGGACCACCACATTCTGTTTGTACTTTAGTACTGCATACCGTGGTTGTGAAATTATACCCAAAGATAGCTTTGGAAATAATGGAGTTTACCTAATGAATCCCCCTAATCTCCAGAATTACAGTTTTGTGCTACCTAGAGTCTACTTCCTGAAAGCAGTTGTTCCACCTTGTCTGTTTTCCTATCACAAAAAGAGAGTTATTTCCAAACCAGTTACTTAATCTTTGCCAGAAAGAGTTTTGTCTCACTATCGCTGCTTACTTTCTGAACATTACATTTTAAAAAATGATTTATAGTAGTAATTTAAGGCATAAGATGACATAATATAGAGTTGTCTGGAGAAACAGAACCAGGAGAGAGAGAGACAGAGACAGAGAGACAGAGAGAGGATTAGTTTTCAACATTGGCTCACATGATCACAGAGGCTGAAAAGTTCCACAGTGGCCATTTGCAGGTTGATTTCATGACTCATTCTGAGAAGCTGGAAGTGCAAGTCTCAGAATCCAAAGGCAAAAGAATCCACAGTCTCATATACAAGAGCAGCAATGGCAGAAAAAAAATACTAGCTCCAGAAGGAAGAGCTCTTGCTTTCTTAAGAGCTCTTAAGGGGAAGGGAGGGATGGAGGGATTGAGGGAGGCACAGAGAGAAAAAGGAGAGGGGAGAGGAAAGGGAGAGAATGTGGATTCTCCTTTCTGCTTGTCTTTTTCTTTCCCAGTGCTTAGCAAATTGAATGGTGCTGTCCACATTCAGGGTCAGTCTTCCTCATTCGTTTGTTGACCCATAAGTCACTAAGTATCCAGAAGTATCCTTATGGACACACTCAGAAGTAATAATTTACAGATTCTCTAGGCATCTCTCAGAGTAGTCCAGTTGACACCCAAAACTGACTACCATAGTCAATGTTATCTTTCACTGGAGAGAATTTTATTTCAGTTTTTACAGGCATTTGAAGGTGCTAGCAACCTGACACTGAAACTTGAGGGGTTTTGGCCATTAGGTTGACCTATTATGATCCATATCATTCCTCCCAAGGTACCTACTAAAGTAGTTCTTTTAGTAGGATTGACTAGGCATTATGAATTACATAATTTTACTTCTTTTTCTTTAGGTCATGCAGTGTTTGGATAGCATTAACAGTAATAAACAATATTCCCTTATTAGCCCCTACTCTTCCTTTATCTGTGGGTTTCTTCAAGATTTCTGAAAGTCCTTTGGAGATGTGTCCCCTATGATTCATAATCTAATCCTTTCTGCCTTCCTGACTTTGGTGGCTTCTACTAACTTTCTTAAAGTACCATTGCTACCATGGAGGTCATGTGCTGGGCTCTGTCTCCTGTGTTAAAATGGTTAATGCTGCCTTGACTGCTGCTATTGATGAAACAATTGCCGTCTACTCTAGAAAACTATTCTGTTCATTATCAGTGGTATTACTGGTACTTCCACAGAAGCTGAGTGCTGCCTGCTGTCACTGCACTTGGTACTGGTACTTTTGCCTTTTGATATCTTTTTTTGTGGGGGTGTTGGGGATCAAATTCAGGGTCTTGCACTTGCTAGGCAAACACTCTAGTATCATTTTACCCTGGACTTATGTTATTGTACTAATGGTACTTTGTTAAAGTGGACAGAATCCTTTTCTCCTCTTTACGCCCCGAGTTCCCCTAACATATTGAATATAAATCTTTTTTCCCATAAAACTAGTTCTTTCAGTTTTTGTTCCTATTTCTCGTACTTCTTGGATCTACACATGAGTTCTTGAGGGCTGAAAAAGAAGATAAACTTTATACCTAATATTAGGATGTACTAAATATTTTACTAACAAAGTAGCAAGGCCTGAAAGAATTCGTATTAAATTTGTGATACTGATTACATCAGAGTAAGAGGAGAAGGGGATGATATTAGAAGTAATTATCAAAAGGTACTTTTTAACTTTTGTATAATTTTAGCTAAAAAAAAAGTATCAGGAAAACATGGTGAGAATATGAGTATTTATTGTTATTATTTGTTATTTTTTCAACAGTTCTTAAAATTTATAAAATATATTTGTATAGAAAAAATACTGTATTTGTCTTCCATTTTCTCTGTCTTTACTCTAACAACTATGACTCTGGGCATTGTTATTTCACCAGACTTCATTTCATAATATCTTCTTTTAGTCAGTTTCCCTGTCACTGTGACAAAATACTTGAGATAATCAGCTTATTAAGAGGAATTTATTTTGGCTCTTGGTTCCAGAGGTTTCAGTCAATGGTTGGCCCTGTTGACTTTAGGCTTATGACAGGGGAGAACCTCTTGGGCAGGAGCACATGGCTGAGGAAACCGCTCACCAGGGAAGCAATGAGAGGGAAGAGCTGGGGTCCATTATCCTCTTCAAGGGTTTTCTCCCAGTGATCTAACTCCTTCGAGGTCTCATGTCTTAAACATTCCCCCACCTCCCAGTAACACTGCAGACTGGTGACCAAGCCTTTAACAGATAGACCTTTGGGGGATATGTATTCAAACCATAATACTTTACTGGCAATAAATTCTTTCCAGGGAACATCTCAGTCTGTCATGAAAAAAGACACATGGTGACCTGCTCTGACATTCCTTGTCATAGTTCTGCTTATCCAAATTCCAATGGCTTAAGTGCACAGAACAGCAAAATAAGTGTCAGCGAATTCTGAATGGGCAGGAGGAGGGTGGCTCTAGAAGAATTTCTTGAGCAGTTCCCAAAAGAGACAAGTAGATGGACCAGAGTGGTCTATGCTACAGAGATGAGAAGAAAAAGAGAGAAACTCTTTATTAGCAATACTAGATGTAAGGGAAGTACATGTTTTGTAGCCATATATGTGCATCAATTCTTCCTATGTAGCAATTCTAAAATTTAGTGACTTGAAACAATAGCCATCATTATAGGGCACACATCTATGGCATGGCTGAACAACGCAAATTATGGAATATATTTTTGTGCCTCTGTGGATATAAAAATTAAAATTTCAAATTTTAATAAAGTCCAATTTAGCTTTTTGTTGTTTTTGTTACCTTTGCTTTTCGCATCATACATAGGAGACCATAGGCAAATCTAAGATCATGAAAATTTGCCTCTAATATTTTCTTTAAAGAGTTGGGTTGTTGTTTTTTTTTTTGTTTTTGTTTTTGTTTTTTTTTTGTTACCAGAGATCAAACTCAGGGCCTTGTGCTTGCTAGGCAAACACTCTAACCACTGAGGTAAATCCCCAGGCCCTCTTCAAAGAGTTCTTTAAGTTAGGCATTTGATCCATTTGAGTAGATTTTCTTTATGATGCTATGTGAGGCTCCAACTTCTATCTAAAGTGAGTCTCTTACCAATAGCATTCGTAGGAGGACATTTTTTTCAATCCATTCTACCAATCTCTACCTTTCAATTAGAGAGCTTAATTCATGTATATTTAAAGTAAGAACTGATGGGAAAGGACTTTTGCTTCTGCCATTTAGTTATTTGTTTTCTGTGTGCTGTATACTTTTTGTTTCTCAGTTCCATCATTATCTTTTTTTTTTTTGTAGTATACTACAGGTTGAATATCCCTTATCCAAAAATGCTTGAAAATCATAACTGTAAATAAGGACAAAGAGGTGTAATAGATATTATATAAAAGGAAGATAATATACAAAGGAGAGGAGTACTAGAAAGAAAGAAGGGGAAAAGCAGAAAGGCAACAAAGGAAAGAAAAGGGAAAGGGAAATATGGAAAATTAAGAATAAACCTGCTGTAAATAGGGAGGGAGGGAACAGAGCGGAGGGGAGGGGAAGAGGGGGGAGAACCAAGATGCATCATGTACAGGTACAAAATAAATGTGATGAATGTAACCATTATATGTAAAATGTACCAATACATGTTCTTGGTTTAAAATTAAAAAAAAATGCTTGAGATCAGAAATGTTTGAGAATTTGGAGTTGTCAAATTTTGGAATATTTCTATAGACTTTACTGATAGAGTATCCCTAAGCTGAAAATCTGAAATCTGAAATGCTCCAGACTTTTCGAGGTTCATGTCAATGATCAAACAGTTTCAGATTTCAAATTGTCACATTAGAGATACTAACCTATGCTTTGATTCCTTTCTTCTTCCCTTTTTCAGTGTTTATGTTGGGAGTTATAACTACCATCTTACTCCCCATTCTTCCTTTTACATTGTTATTGTCACAGATTGTATCTTTATACATTGTGTGCCCATTAATGTAATTATAATTATTATTTTGTGTAGTTGCCTCTTGAATTATATAGAAAAAAAGAGGAGTTGCAAACCAAAAGTACAATAATACTGGCTGGTATATTTATCTACATAGTTATCTTTACCAGTGTTCTTTATTACTTCCTAAAGTACCTACTACACAGCCTTTATTACATTATACGATTTGTAAATATGTTTTATAATCTGTTAGATGGTGTTCCTTGAAATAGGGTCTTTGTTTATCTACAATTAAAATACTGCCTTGGAACATAGTGTTCAATAAATGGTGTTTTAATTAATGATTGGATGTAGGGTTAATGTAAACTTATTCAATTAAGATTGTATTTGGTTTTGTTTTAAAAAACAACTCTATTCCTAGAGGCTTTAATTAGGGCATGGTAATAATAATAATCACTAAATGATAATGAACAGATGGTATAAGGAAGCAATACAATGTGTTTTATTGTAGTCATAAATCATTAAAGGTGTTTTAGAAGGGTACACTCCATTTTTAATAGCCTCTTATGCTTTATGTAATATTAGGTAGAACATAGCAAGTGGAAGAGCATCTTATATTGATTGTATTGTCTGTCACTCTTTGTATTAGTTTTCTATTGCTGTGTAGCATATTACCACATAGTAGTTTAAAACAACACACATTTATTATCTCCATGGATCATGAGTCTAGACAGGGCTCAGCTGAGACCTGTACTCAGAGTTCTCATTTGGAGTTTGGGATCTTCTTTTTTGTGCCTTCAAGTTATTGGCAGAATTCAGTTCCTTGCAGTTGTAGGACTAAAGTTCTTCATAATGCATCCAGGGGCCACTCTTGGCTCTTAGAGCTGCTTAAAGTGCCTTGCTATGTAGCCATCTCACAGGCCCTCTCTCAGCATGGCAGTTTACTTCTTCAGGGCCAACAGGGTGTTCTGAGATACCAGCAAGCTAAAACAGGCTGATAGACAACTTGTGTTCTCGTCCCTTTGCCATATAGTATGACCTAATCAAGGAAGTGACTATTCTTTAACCTTTGCCATATTCTATTGGCTAGACGCAAATCACAGGTTTTGCCCTTACTCAAGGAAAAGACTAGGAAGATGTGACTCTCCAGGTATAATGTTAGGGTGTGTCTGCCATATTCTCCTCTCTAAAAAGAGGTGATGAGTTAAATGATTTTCATAAATGCTTCTTCCAAAACTATTCTTCGTATTACTGGACTTTATACTAGAACTTTATGATTTTCTTTTACATTAATACTCAATTTATCATGCAAAAATAATGGAAGTTATTTTAAGTGAAAAATTTAAATATTCTATCCTACAGAAATGAAACAACCTATTTCTGCATTAATTTACCTGTTTCATTTGCGTTCATATGTGAAAAGGTTCAGATTAGTGTTTGAGTTAGAAAAGTGATTTGAGTGGGGAAATTATAATACTAATTTTTTCTTAAATTTAAGAAAGATTATCGAAGTAAAAGTTAAAATACAGTTTAAAATACTAATTTAAGACTTTACAGTCTCAATTGCAGAATTTGGCTTTTAGAGAAGCAGGAAAATGAATGTTAGAGCCAAAAATATGACTTCTTTGGCTGTGACCAGGATTTCCTCTTCCCACCTTGGGGACTAGAAAGTAGAAGTAGGAAAATTTCATTTTGGAGCCAAGTGTGACTTGTTTAGTTCAAGTCATAATTTATTGCACATACCTCAGGGACCCAAAATAAAGAAATGCACTATGAAATGTTGATAATGGGCTAGTCTGAAGGGCAAACATTAAGCTAACTTTCCCAGTGAGGATTTTTTTCACTTCCACCTTTCCCAGATGCTTCTGATCATTCTATAAGAACATACTACTTAATCGTATAATAGTTTAAAACAAAACTTTCTATGTACCAAACCAAAGTATTTGAGGGGCATGAGAGTGAATGAACCAAGGCTTTTATACAACTAGATGTCAGTGGAAAAGTATAACTAAAAGAAGTTGTTTTCATTTAGTGCAATTAAGTCATAGCATAACAAGACAGCCTTTTTAATAGGAATCTAAAGCACATCTTTTGTCCACTTACAACTACAAAAGTCTCCAACATTATAATTTAGTCGTCTGCATCTGAATATTGAAATGATTTAACATTGTGGATTTTTTTTTTTATTCTTTAGGATGGTTTACTATTAGATAGAAATATTCTCCCATTGTTATTGTTATGCCTTTACTCCTATGAGGGAAAATTCATGAACAATGGCATGTGTTTAAAATTTTGTTTCTCATTTTCTGGGTGAATTTTTAAAAATGAAAGGACAGGTAACTTGTCTTAGAAAGTTTATAAAGTGAATTAACAAAACTAGATTTGCAGTGTTGCAAACAGATCACGTAAAATGGATCAGCAGAGTTTCTCTTTTATGTAAACTACATGTAGAAGATTTGGGGGTAGAGGGAGAAAGACCTTTGCTGTCTCCTGTAAATTCCATAAAAATGTGGAGCACTTCATGAATTTGTATTTCATCCTTGCTCTGGGACCATGCTAATCTCTGTATTGTTCCAGTGTTAGTATATATATTGCTGAAGAGAGGACAAAAATTTTTATACTTTAAAAATGTTGAAGTGGTATGTTAAGACTTTTTGATTTGGTTTCATAAAAATTGATGGTAGTCTTCATTATCAGAAGTACTCTTATAATTAAAATAATTCATTAAGATAAACCAGTGTGTGTGTGTGTGTGTGTGTGTGTGTGTGTGTGTGTTTGAGATGAGGTCTTGCTATGTAGTTCAGGCTGGCCTTGAACTCACTGTGTAGTCTGGGCTGACAGTATCAATAATACATTAAACCATGTTAAATCAGTGCTTTCAAGTATCAAATATTATCAGATGATGGCAGTATTAGACTTCTTGAATCCAGTGCATTTCTTTTTAAAGAGAGTGATGTTCCTCCATGATTGTCATTGCTTTGGTGGCAGTGGAAATATTCATCAGTAGCTGGATGTGCGCAAGAACACAAGACATGTATCGTATATGAAAATGAACCTTTTAAACAGATTCATCTCTTCTTTTTGAGTTGATTCATCTACTTTGGAGTTACCTTTTTATCAAGTGAAGTTAATAATCTTGAGTGTTTCAGCATTCGTTTATTCATTTAACAAACCTTTACTAAGAGCCTTACTTGTACTAAATGTAGTAGGTACAAAATTGAACAAGTTGTTGTCTTTACACTAGTGATGTCTGTTATTGGTAAGGGAGGATAACTTGTAACAGAATGTTTTGGTGGAACAGAAACTGTGTCCTCAGATGCTTAGGACAAGTAAAGTTGAGCAGTATCATTGACCTCCCATCCAAACATGAATTTACATCAATTTACTTGGACTGACTTGTCATAAAGGTGAGATTTGAATTTTGTCTACATTGAGATTCAAACGCAAACATTTGCTGAAATGTAAAGGACTCTTAGAGGCCAGATTACAATAAAACCATTCAGATCATAAAACTATTCAGAAAAACATTTCTTTCTTTCTTTCTTTCTTTCTTTCTTTCTTTCTTTCTTTCTTTTCTTTTCTTTTCTGTTTTTTATTTTTTTTAGTACCAGGTTAGATGGATTAAGTACTGTAATATACTCTCAGAACATAGTGATACAGTGACACACTGCACAGGTTATAGCCCCTTGTCTCATGGAGCTCATAGTTTAGCAAGAAATGTTGACAATATAAAGTAATAAACAATCACAGTCATGATGACGACTATAAGAAAGAGTCATAGGGACCATGAGACTGTTGTAACAGGTCTTTATGGGTCAAGAAGGCTTCCTGAGGAAGTAATATTTAAGATGACACAGGAAAGAAGGCCAGGAGTTATGCAGGTGAGCAGAGTGGATAATAGTATTCTCAACAGAGAGTCAAGCATATGCTAAGGCCCTAATGTGTGAAAGAGGCTAGCAGTTTCCAGGAATCAAAAGAAGCTGAGGTAGAATGAGTGGGGAGGATAACATGAATACAGATTTGGAGAGGCATTTCGGAGCTGAATCACTTAGGGCTCTGTATGCCATTTTCAGGATTTGGACTTTATTCTGAACTATGGGAAACCAGATCCAGGAACAGAGCCTGAAGTCAGAGCTGAGTGGAGTTCTGGTTATAGTGTAGCACCTGATACAGAAACCCACCTGGATCTAGCCCTAGTAATAACATGTGGCTACCCATGGGAAATGGCTGTGTATATAAACTTAAAGGGCTGTAATGCTAAACTCTAGCATTTAGGAGTCTAGCAGCTTGCTGTTGAAATTGTTAGAAACACTTAGGCCAAATCAGAGATGTAGAAGAAAAATCTTGTTGCTTCTAAAAGTCTAGAATGAGTTTAGCCTCCATTACTTACATCTTTTTATTTTTCCAGCTTTTGTTTTTCAATATAAAAAAGATAGTTTGGATAAAAGTATTATTATAACAGTTTCTAATTATGCTATCCAGCCTTGGTATACAACTTGTATATTTGCCTTTGGCAGTGAAAAATGGAATGACAAAACCTTTTATTCTTGTCCTTTCTGTGAAACAGATGAAGGCTCAAAAGAAAAAAAAATACCCTTCACAAAGGGGTTGGTGATTTAGCTCAGTGGTAGAGCGCTTGCCTAGCAAGCGCTAGGCCCTGAGTTTGATCCCCAGCACCCCACCCCCCAAAAAAACCCCCACAAAATAAATTGATGAACTGCCAAAGTTAATTTTTTTAAGTTCCCATATTTCTTTAAGGAATGTTTTGGGATCAAGAGTAGAAGCATTTCAGATCATAAAATTTAAGTACATTTCATTGATAACTGTTTTCTCCCAAGATTCATGTCATTATATTTCCTTAGTAAAAAAGCCATATCTGAAAATAGGGCTACAGGTTAAACTCTTGGGTAATTAATAAAACAAAAACTTTTTTTTTTTGAGACAGGGTCAGGTCGGACGTAGCCCAGGCTAGCCTTGAACTTGGAATCCTTCTGCCTCGGCCTTCTGTTGTTTTTGAGTTTTGAAAAGTTCTGAAATTATTTTCTTCTGTTCATCTTGTATTTGACACAAACAGGAGTTTTCTTGCTTTTCTGTATTAGTTTTGCTCTCAAACTAGATCGAAGGCTTTAGAAGTCAACTTACTGCTGTGGGGACATGTGAGGTTGATTGATTTTTGTGGTTACCTATGCTCTCAGCAGCACTACCTCAGGGGAAGGAAGCCGAATTGTCTTTTGACTTCTGTAAAAATAGCTTTTTTTTTTTTCCTTTGGAGGAGGCTGTTGGTTGTGGATTTTAATCAGTTTACTCTGTCAGATCCCCTCAAAGGCAGACATGCAGATGGGCTTCAGATGAGCATGTCACTAATTCTTTTAAGGTTTCAGGTAACATAAGCTGTAGTAGACATCACTGTTCAGTGTTTACAACATCAGTCCTTCCTGTTTTTGACTGAGATTAAAAATTTGAAATCTTGGGAATGAGGTCAGTTTATGCTTCCTAACTGTAAAGGACAAATAACACCAACATGCTAGAGAGTATATAAGCTATATGATAACTCATAATGTCTTTTGCTGCTGCGTCAGTTTTCTTCCTCTCTCTCTCTCTTTCTCTTTTTTTCTTTTAGTCATGTGAGTTGAACCCAGGACTCAGGGCCTCATGTATGCTGAGCAAGCACTCTTCCAAGGAGCTACATTCCTAGCTCTTTACAACTTTATTTTATTTTAAGATACAATCTCACTAAATTGCCCCAACTGGCCTTAAATTCCTGACCTTACTGCCTCAGCCTGCCAAGTGGGTGGGATTACAGGAATGAACCACCAAGCCTGGGTAATTTACCATTTTTATGCTTAAAATTACTTGATATCAGGGTTCCTCAAGCTTGGCACTATTGATATTTTAAGCAGGATAATTCTTTGTTATGGTAGGGTGTTTAGCAGTATCAGTGGTCTTTATCTACTAGATGCCCCCTACCGTAGCCTGCCAGTTATGAAAACCAAAAATATCTCCAGCCTTTCTGGTAAGCAAAAGTTCTCTTGGTTCGACACAACTGCTTTATATAGTAAGACATGCAAATGTGTGTTAGGAATTAAAGTGAGCTATCTGCATTTATTTTTAAATTGTTTTTCTATCAAGTTAAAAAAAGTCCAATAAAGCTTTTACTAAGAGTCTAATACATACTAAATACAGTAGATGGCTTCTTATAATAACAATCTTTTGGCTTCTCCCACACTCCCAGGCCCTGCTTCTGAGAAGCAGCGGCTTTCACTTCTTTTGGCTGTTTCATCAAGTATGTATGTCCATATATTATCTTTACGTAATTGGTTTTGGATATTAACTTCCTATTAGAAATAAGGATTTAGCTTACTCTCCTTTTCCCCTCTGATATCCTCTAAATTTAGTTATATCACAGTTTTAAATTAAATCTGTTACTAGTATTCACATTATCATTATTATGAAAATACCGCTTACTGTAGTCAAATAATTTCCTTCCTGTCCGAACTTTACAGTTAATACTCTCCTCTGCCCTCTATTTCCTTTTTTTAGATATTTTTTAAATAAATGTCTCTTTCCAATAGACAAGCCTCTCAGTGTAATTTTTTTATCAGACCTGCAGATAATACATCATTTTACCCCCTAGACTCATCCTTCCTGTAGCATCTGATCTCCTGTTTCACTCTGGATTAAGTTGCTCTGTAAGCCCACCTATCGCTATCCTATTATTTTTTTCCTTTGCCATCATCCCAAGGATTTGATTTGCCTATCTTCTCTCTCTCTCTCTTTTTTTTTTTTTTTAATGTGTTTTGAGACTGGGTCTCGCTATGTAGTTCAAGCTCGCCTTGAGCTCACTATGTAGCCCAGGCCGGCCTTGAACTCATGGCAATCCTCCTGCTTCTGCCTCCCAAGTGCTGGGATTATAGGTGTGCACCACCACACCTGGTTGATTTGCCTGTATTCTGTGTTAGATCACCAGTTTCCTGGGTTTTAAATTTTCCCCATTTTTTTGTTTGCTCTTTCACTCTTTTATCTTTGGGGGTTTTTTTTTCTTTCTTTTTCTCTCTCTCTTTTTTTGCTTTTTATGATCCTGGGGATCAGACCCATGGCTTCCAACATTCTCTTTTCCACTGAGGAGCACCCACAGCCTATATTTCTTAGACAGGTTGTTACTGAGTTGCCTAGGCTGGCCTCGAAGTTGTGATCCTTCTGTCTTATCTTCGCAAGTAGCTGGGTCTACAGGCATGCACCACTGCACCAGGCCTTCTCTTTTGTATCTGTGGTACACAGTTTCCTAAGTTAGTCCATATACTTCGGTTTTCTGAGTCATTCTGTACTTCTGCAGGCTAACCAGGCTTATTTCCCAGTAGTGGGCAATAACTCTGTGGTTTCAATATTGAACTTTCTCCTTTGTGCATAGTTATTTACCATTTGTCCATCTACTTTTCATATGAGGGGCTTGAAATGAGGTGTCTCTTAGTTTAATTGAAGTTGAAGACTTAGTTTCTTTAATTCGTTTATTGATTTGAGGCAGAAGTCGTTTTTCTAAGATAAAGTGTTACTTTCCAGAGTGCTGTGATTATATCTGCCTTATTCTCATACTCACATTCCGCTTTGAGAAGCTCTGAATCATATATTCCTGGCAATAATATTTTAAAGTAGAAAGTAATATATTTTTAAAATCTACCTTATGTTTGAAAGATAATTTGAGTGGAATAATAGAAATCTGGATAGAAAAAATGTTATACTTCATAACATAGGCTATGGAGATAATAAATTGAGTTTTAACATTTTAGTTATGTTTTCTAATACTTGTTTAATCTCTTACGTGCACGCTTTCTGTTGCTGATGTTTTTACCTGTTTAATCTCATAAAATCTGAGTCTAAGCCTACCATTACTGGGATTAGCTTCCACTTTCTATGCTTGCCATTCGTCACCAGATTTTTATATAAACTCACTGGAGCCATCATGCTTATTATTAAATATTCTGGCATCCACCAGCTTCTCCTGTAATAGATCTTGCCTTTTTCTAGTGATGTAGATACAGTCTCTGTCACTTGCTGAATGCAGGATTACTCGTTCCTCTTAACAATGCCTCTTAACATTGGCTCATTCTTTTTAGAACCTGTGGATCCATTTGTAGTCTCGCACTCTTTCTTACATAAGGTAATATTTTTCCTTTTTTCTTTTCTTTGGTGCTGGGATTGAATTTAGGAGCTCACAGAGGCCAAGCATGTCTCTACCACAGAGCTATACCCCTCCTACATAAGATGATATTTTGTTTGGTTAATATTGCTAGAAGGGTTCATTCATTTATATGACTAACAAGGCAAACTCTAGATTGTAAGATATTTGAATGAAACAATATTTAGACCAATACAGGGCCAATCATGCATTCATTCTCGTACATTGCCCCACTAATATAGTATTTTATACAGCTCTACTTTCAAAAGCAGATTATAGGTAGCAAAATGACCAAAAAACATTATGAAAGATAATAAAGAATGCTGATGTTAGCTCTCAATTCTCTGAATACTCAGGATCAATTGTAGAAATTACTGAGAAAAAAAATGTGTTTCAGAACTGTTTGAACGCTTTTGTCCTGCCAGTGTACATGTTTGCACTGATAGTTAATGAAAAGGTAGCCATTCCATAAACTGAAGAAACTTACTTTATAAGTCACCTAATGTAATGTGCTTATATGGCGAATTGTATTGTCTAAGAACCGAGTGTTAAAACCTTGACTTGGATTCAACAATCTAAGGCAATTGGTTGCATAACCAACATAGACTTATGGCTTTTTTCGTATATGTGGAAACATATATTTCAGGAGACTGTCAAGTCCACCAAAACCTACACTGGATCTCAGAAATATGAGATAAGTAATGATTTTCTAGCCCACTTACCTTTAATGTGTGAGGCTTTAATATTTCCTGCTTATTGTCATTTATTTAACCAGTTCAGTGAGATAAAGCTGGCAGAAAATATTTTCCTTTTTTTTTTTTTTAACAGAAGAGGAAATTCAGAAATAAAATTATATGGGAGTACAGGTGTCAAAGCCTTGACCCCAAGCCATGTGTTTTTGCCACTATGGTTCCTTTCCTCAAAATAGACCATAAGCATGAACGGTGGCATGTTCTAGAGATGATAATTTAAGCATTTTCAGGTTTATCTAAGCAGTATTTTAACATGGATAGCCTAACTACATTGCCCTTTACTGAATAGGCATGTCTTAAAGTATTAACTGTATTAATACTGTAAAGCATTAACAGGAAAATACTAATTTCTACTTTTTTCCTGTGCTCTTATCTTGACAAGTTGTTTTCATAATAATAAAATTTAAGCTGTTATGCCACATCCTGAATAAGATGTTTTTGCATCATTGTCAAAGCATTTACTGAGGAATGTTCACATGTTCTTTTTTTTTTTTTTTTTTTTTTTTGTGGTGCTGGGGATCGAACTCAGGTCCTTGTGCTTGCAAGGCAAGCACTCTAATCACTGAGCTAAATCCCCAGCCCCTGTTTACATGTTCTTGAGTACAGTACCTATGAAACTATTCTGGATAGTAGCTGCAGGCTAAATTATTCTTAACTAGTGAGATTGAATATGTGGAGAGTGGGAGACACCTGATATAAGAGGAATATATTTTGTCTTTTCTTTCTCTTTTTTTCTTCTCTGTCCTCTTTCTTTCCTTCTTCCTTCCATTCTTTTCTTTTCCTTTCCCTCCTCTCCCCTTCCTCACCCTCCTCTCCCTCCCTTTTCATCTCCTTTCCTCCCTCTGCTTTCCTTCCCTTACCTCTCATTCCACTAGGGCTCAAACTTAGGCCCTTGTACATGCTGGGCAAGCACTCCTGAGCCACACTCCTAGCCCTGTGTTTTAGATTTGAAAAATTTTGGTTATCTTTTTCAGCACTGACAATTATGACACAAAGTTTAATACAGATTTCTCTACAAAAAGTATTTTATCCAAAGCAGGGGCTGGGGATTTAGCTCGGTGGTTAGAGTGCTTGCCTAGCAAGCACAAGACTCCGAGTTCAATCCCTGGCACCAAAAAAAAAAAAAAAAAAAGTATTTTATCCAAAACAGTCTTAAAGCATATGTAAAATAAGGTATATTTCTGTTACTGTGACTTCATTCTCATTGATAATCAGGTCCTAATATATCAGAGAAAATAAGTAGTAATTGAAAACTGTTTCTAGTACATTTTAAAAATTTTATTTAAAAGCCTGGTTCTTAACACTTGGCAGAAACTCTTTTCCTTCATTAAAAAAATACTATATTTGGTTAACTTAGTGTTCAGAAGTTTTGAAAATATGCCAGATGAAATAAAACCAGCGATATTCCTTTTATCTAGCTAAATTATTTTACATACAAGATCTTTTGCTGAGTTTAGAACATTAACTGTTGGAATTTATATTGTGATACAATGATAAAAGTGTTTATACTATGATGATACCAAGCAGTATAAGTCGCTAATGTACAGTCTCTGTCTTCCAGATTTGGTTTGCTATAAATGTTTAGGTTTTAGGGCCTGTACCTTGGCTAGAGTTAAAACTATTCTTCTTGAGTGTTTGCTAGACAAATGTGTTTGTTTTTCTGAAGCAAAGTTTTCTTAATAGTTTTTTGTGGGGGCCACTGCTGGGGATCGAAATTAGGACCTTGCGCTTGCTAGGCAAGCACTCTACCACTTGAGCTAAATCCCCACCCCTCTTTATAGTTTTAATTAGTGATTTTAGCTGGTTATTTGTAGTTTGTCTTATTTGGAAGCTTGAACCTTTGTCTTCAAGTTTACACATGAGAAAAAAAAATCTATTTTGCTTAAGTTGATTGCTTTCAGAAAGGTGTTTATTACTAAAATCTTAATACATAGTTATGTGAATTGGATACAAATCTGCCACCTTTCATGTGAGGTAGTGGTAAAGATATGCCTTTATAGTTCCAGCTCATGCTTGTTGCACCATTTATTTCTTCAGAAGCTACTTATAAAACATAAACGTGGGCTGGGGATTTAGCCCAGTGGTTAGAGTGCTTGCTTGGCAAGCACAACGTCCTGAGTTCGATCCCCAGCACCAAAAAAAACCAAAAATTTAAACATCTACTCATACAGAGCTATTTAAGGCCAACACTCTTAGGTTTGACTAAAAATTGGAAAAAATAATCTAATGTTCAAAATTGTGACCTACATTTGTTGTTGACATATGAAATCCTTTTCATTATTTTGTCTATTACTGCTGTAAGTAGTATACTAATACTATTTCTAATAAAATTGAGGCATGGAGAATTCGAGGAACTTATATTTAATTTGAAGTGTATTATAATGTAATGGTAAAAATCAGAATGCAAAATCACTTGTGTTTGAATACCATCTGTCCTTTGGATATTTTTTACACAGTTCTGTAAGTACTACTTTAGTCTTGATTATGAATGTGTTTGCTATTCAGGATATCTTATGTTACTTAGGTTACACTTTGGTGCAGATACATTTTTAGTTGTCTAGAAACTACCAAATTACCAATTTAAGAGTGTTTTTCATTTTGTGTGAACTTTGAAATCCATTTATGTAAAGAAATTTTGGTGAATACATGCAAAATCTGAACCAATGGGTTGCACACTCCAGCACCTACAAGTGTTAAACAGATTGTTTAAATGATTGAGCTAATTGAGGATAGTGGTGAAATAGTCACATGTTTGGATGTTTGCAAATGATTCTTATTATATTAAGCTACAGTAAGACACTTGCAAAATTCAGCTGTGGGCCTTCAATTTTGTAACCTTTGATAAAAATAGTTTGCCTTCTTCCTTCTGTTCTGCTCTCACACCTCTCCAAATTTTCCAAAACTTACACATACACTAATTTATTAGGGATGAGGGGAGTAGTTTAAACTCCTTTCAGAGTTCAATTAAGTAGAGCTTTCTATTTTGGGAAAGGCTTATAAAATATAGTTGAAAAGTAATGTTAAGTAATCTAAAAGATCATCTTTCCAAACCACACTTGAGCTCAGTTTATGGTGTTTACTTTCTGTCAAAACTTAGAAAAAGCATTCACAGTTAACTTCCATAATATAAAATGTCTGTCTCATTAGGCATTAAAGAAGCATTGGTCAACAGGTATAATGTTGTTAGACTATATAACTAATGTCAACGTGGGCATGACCTCCCAAACAGATCAAAGACTAATCTCTTTGACAGTTACAACATGGCAGAGCTTGCCTTGGGCCTTTTGGTGTTTCACATTGAAACTCTTTGTTCAGAAAACATGCCTGAGGGATAAGAACTTGTTTATAAGGATGAGCAGGTAAAAGTAAAAGGTTGTCTTTTGACATTTCAACTAATCCCTTCCAGCTTTTGGTTTGCTTAATATTTAGGCTATTTGCTGGCAGGAGAAACTAGCTTTTTCACATATGCCGTATGTCATTTTCAATTGGGCATTGATTTTCATGCCTGATAATCGCTAAGTTCACAATGAAATAGATTCTGATGCCATTAAAATGAGGTGTACTAGCTTCCTATCTTTTCTAAACCCTTAGTTTTTTTCCTAGTTAAATATGGATTTCTCAGTGTTATATTTTATTGTTTATTAATTTAAAAAATCTTTAATAAAACATTTAAGAGTTAAATATATGACTCATTTCAAGTGCTTATCTTTGTTTTTTTTTTTTTTAACTTTTCTTCTAAAGTAATTCTCCTAGGTAAATATCGGCCATATTTTAAAGGCCTTTTGGATTGTTAAAACATGTTTGAAAATTTGCAAGAAGTAATGTATACAGAAGAATTCATTTATTTTGATGAAAAATAAAAAATCAGCAAGTCATGATTTTGTTTATTTAATCAAATGTTGCTACGTCATCTCTAAATACTTCATTTATAAATAATACTTCCTAGAGCAGCTGTTGTGATAGGAGCAGTCATCATTATAAAGCTTTGGTCTGTCTGTGGCATAGTCAATTTTGAAAACTCCTAAACTGTTAGGTCTGACAGAGTATGAAAGTCAAAACTTTTTGGGAAAAATACCATAAAAATAGAGAAACTGTGGGCCATGATAGTGTACGCCTGTAATACTAGCACTCAGGAGGCCAGCCTGGTAAACATAGTCAGTCCAAGGCCAAACTGCACTACATAGTGAGACTCTGTCTCAAAAATAAAAAAAAGAAGAAGAAAGAGAAACTACTTTAGTTACATTTTGATAGGAAATGTATATATATTTTTCTAATAGATAAATTTGGATAGAATTTGTAAAATATTTCGTATTTCTAAACATAATGTACTTTATTACTGAGTTTTCACAAATATATGTTATAATCAGCATGGTGTGACATTATTTACTATTTATGTTACTTTAAAAAATGAAGTTTCTTTTCTTATATTTTAATTATAAAATTTTAATTTAGAAAGCTTCTAGGAGTTCTTTTGAGGGGATATAAAATAAATATTTTCACTTAACATTTTGAAAGCTTCTTGTTAGTAGTATGTTGTTCTGTTTTCTTCACTAAAGCATGCTCTTTTGTTCAAAAAGTTAATAAAGTTTCAGGTTAAATATTCCTTATCTAAAATGGTTGGGACCAGAAGTTTTAGATTTCAGATTTTTTGGGATTTTGGAATATTTGTATTATATATAATGAGATATGTTGGGGATACGACTGAAGTTTAAAAATGAAATTCATTTATTTTCCTATATACATTAGTCACATGGCTTGAAAGTAATTTCATACAGTATGTTCACTGTGGTTGCATTTTGACTGTGCCTTATCACCTAAGGTCAGGTGTCTATACCCAAAAAGTTTCAGATTTTGAAGCACCTCTGATTTCAGAATATGCATGCTCAACCTGTACAGACTGCACTGAAAAGACTATTTTAAATTTTAGTAATTTATCTGAAGTCCAAACTTTTCCAAAAAAGTAACTTTACTTTTGTACTTTACTTAGGCTGTGCTACAAAAATATACCATTCAGTATAGCATCTAGGAATAATATATAAAGAATATCTTTTAAAATTGACCAGATGAAGGGAGTAATTACTGCTGTTTCACATTATATTAACTATTTGCTAGGAATGAAATTTCTATGAGCCTTCAAACTAGCAGTTTATGATAGCAAGTAAACGTCTCATTAAATTTTAGAACCTTTTTTTTACTTAATTTTATATTTCTGTACTCATTTTGTTTTTAAATAGGAAAAAGCACAAAAGATTTGACTTACCTAAGGTCCTTCATAGAAGGTACAGTATATAGTGTCAAACTAGAGTTTTCACTATTAAGAGTTAGCTCTTGAGTCAAATCTCAACTCTACCTTAATTTTTTCAACCCAAATTCTCTTATCTGTAAAATGAAGTAATAATATCTACCTTGTAAGATTACTGTAATGGTTAATCACTGCACTGTGCATGGAATTTATAGAAGCTCAATAATACTCTTTTTAAAAAATGTATTATTACTAAGATCTTTGCTTTCTTGCTTCCAGTTTGACTGTTTAGCTAACTCATAATGTGAGCTTTTGTTCAACATAGCCAAATCATCTTCTTCCTCAATCATGCTTGTCTTCTTGTCTTCTCTGGGTAGATTATTGAATTCTCTCAATAGCTGGAAATTTGGAAAAATTTATGTTTTATTCCTCTTTAATAAGACCTACTTCTGTTTCGTAACATAAGTCCTGTAGCTCCACAGTGTGTTACAAGCTGGACCTCTTTTCTATTCTTTTGCCTGTCCAAATCAGGCTCTCATTATTCTTGGACCTCATTCGTGTTGTCATTTCTCATTTCCCTTCATTTCTGTACACAGTAATGAACATTAACACTTTAATACATTTATTTGATCGCCATTTGCATTCATATTCTCTGCTCATTGTGTTCATATTCATTCTCTGCTATTGGTGGCAGAAATCCTTTTAACTTACCTTTGTATTCATGGTACTTGGCGCAGAGGCCTTGTATCCAGTCAAATCTGCAAATATTGAACTAAATTCAGTGTTTCTTTCAGCTATTAAAACTTTCTTCCCATTATATCAAATTTTCTACGTTAAATGTTGTATTTTTAATGTTTGTGCATCATTCTGAGGGCTACTTAAAACTAGCTCCCTTTTGACTCAATTAGTTTAAAAAGTCTAAAATTATAATATAGTCATTTCTCAATATCTGTGGTGGACTGGTTCCAGAACCCACTGTGGATACCAAAACACAGATGCTCAAATCCCTTATATAAAATGATGTAATATTTGCATATAGTCTGATGTACATCCTCCTGTATACTTTAAATCATCTTTAAATCACTTCTCATATCTAATATAAATGCTGTATAAATAGTTGTGTTGCTTAGGGCATAATGACAAAAAAGTCTGTACATGCTCAGTATAGACAGTTTTTCTCCTTAATGTTTTCCATCTGCAATCGGTTGAATCCACTGATGTGGAGCTCAGCAATATGGAGGAACAACTACATTATTCCCTTTCCTTCAGAACTTGCATTTTACTTTTTAAAGGAGAACTTTTTTAAAACAGGAAAATGTTAATTAATTTATATATTTATATTTATATAATAGATCAGTATGAATTGTTCATCGTGTGTATAAAAGTGGTTCACTCTTGGGGGAAGATGTGGGGGACAAGTGGTTCACTCTTGGGGGAAGGTGTGGTTTTAAAGATTTAACAGTGGAGACTTTGAAGCACTGTGTTTTACATCCAATGCATCAGTACTGTTCCAACTCTGAATGACAAGTTTGTTTACATCATCTCTGAATGCTTTTGTATGCTTCGATTCTTTTATAAACATGTCATTTGCTGCGTAGGAAGTTGCTTGGCTTTTATTGATGTGTTTTATTGCATTTATTGATCTGTTTTAGGATTTACTAATTCTTCTGTCTTCTTCAATCTGTTAGTAAACTTATTTTGTGAATTTTTGTTTCCATTGCTATATTTTCTAGTTGGAGCATTCCTATTTGAATTTTTTAAAAATAAATTTTACTGAATGCTGAGATTCCCTAAATTTTATTCATTGGATCACATGCTTTAATGTTATTAAAAGTATTTATAACAGCTGCTTTAAAGTCTCCAGCTGCCCTTCCTCATTGGTTGTTGTTGACTATACCTCTCCCCCATTTCCTAGTACTTTTTGTTGTATACTAGATATTGTGGATGATACATTATAGACATTCTGGGTTCTATTTTCTTCTGAAGGATATTTGCTTTTCATAAGCAGTTCAATTAGTGTCTTGAACTTGTATGGGTATGATTTGATGATTGTTAGGGGATATTTGGGAAAAGCTCAAGGTACTCAGTCTTCAAACTGTTTCCCCTGTGGATTCTTGTCAGAATTTGCCTTAATTCTTATTAGGGTTGATTTAGAGTAGGCAATACTCAGAATTGTGGTCTTTATTCCTAACAGCTGGCTTTTCTGATGTCTCAGATGGCTGTCTGATGGTTAACAGTTTGGCTGGTATTTAAGCATTCCTTGAACACTTTAATCTCTGTTCTACTGAACTCTTGTTTAAAAGAACTCGAAAACGGGATGTTTTAGATATTGGAAGGTAGGCACAGTAGGACTGAGACTCCTGTGTGGAAGAAAATAAACAAGATAAACCTCACATTTGCATCAGATTGTTGCTTAGAAGCCAGGCCACAGTGCATGGTATAGGAAGAATAATCATAAACAGTTTAGCAGTCTCACTGAGATGAGGAGACACAGAAACCATGGCAATGAGAATTTGCAAGACAAAGTACCAGAGAAGGATGGAGTTATATAAAGAGAAAGCTACAGCTACCTCAAGAGGATCTCCTTGAATCTTTGGTTGAGTGCTGATGGGCATATAGATGGGAAAAAACTACTTAAGTTCAGGAAAAGGAATAGGCAGAACAATTCCCTGAGTTCACAGAAGACCAGAGGTAGTTTATGTTCTCACCAGCCAGAGTAGGGGGGAAAAGAGAGTATTATAAAACACAGGCCATAGGACACAGTCAGCAGAAGAGTTCACTGTTATACTGAGGATGAATTAGCCCTAGACTAGAGGCTGCTCTGGACCCTCTCTAAAAGTACTTAAAAGTAGATCTCAAAGGAATCAGTTGGTTCCAAGTAACCTACCTACACTGCAGAAGAAAACAACATTGTATAATACAACAAAATCCAATAACTGTTGATGTAATAGTCACAATATCTAGCATCCAATGCAAAATTGACACATCTGCAAAGAATAAAATACACCGTCTAATATAGAAGAAAGCCAATCTTTTTTTTTTTTTTTTTTTTTTTGTGGTGCCGGGGATCGAACTCAGGCCCTTGTGCTTACAAGGCAAGCACTCTAATCACTGAGCTAAATCCCCAGCCCCAAGAAAGCCAATCTTTAGAAAAACCAGAAATGACAGAGATGTTAAAACTAGCATATAAGGATATTAAAATCTTATATTTTATATTCCATATGTTCAAAGAAAATGAGACAAGAAACAACATTTAGAAAATAGCTTATGGCATTTCTAGATATCAAAAATACAATATATGTAACCAAAAGTGCACTGAAGGGGTTAGATACTGTGGAAGGAAAGATCAGTAAACTTGAACACAGAAATAAAAATTTTCCAAAGTGAAGTATACAGTGGGGAAAAAAAACTGGAATAAATGAACAGAGCATTATCTACATTTGGGGTAATACGAAGTGGCCAAATGAAGATATAACTGGAGTCTAAGAAGGAGAACAATCTGTAAAGACAGAACAAAATCTTAATGTTAAGTAAGAACTTCAGGTAGAAGGGAAATGTTATCAGATGCAAACTTAAATCCACACAATGAAAGAAAGAGTGCCAGAAATGTCAAATCATTGGTTGAAGATGATATCTTTCAAAAGAGGGATACCTTTTACCAAAAAAGGGTAGTGTCAGAAAATGTGGAGATATGAATAAAAGATTAGTTAAAAGTGATGTCTTAAATTTATTATTTTGACATATGTACCATAGTTATGTCCTGTGTTAACATTAGGAGGAATTGAGTAAAGAGTGTATTAAGAAAACTATACTGTCTTCATAACTTTTCTGTAAATCTAAACTTATTCCAAAAGTAAATGCTTATTTTAGCCAGGCACAGTGGCACATACCTGTAATTCTGGTTACTTGGGAAGCCGAAGCAGGAGGATTGTAAAGTTTAAGCCTGGCCTGGGCAACTTGATGATACCCTGTCTCAAAAAAAAAAAAAAAAAAAAAGCTGGTCTAGCATGAGTTCAACCCCCAGTACCTCAAAAAAAAGTTTATTTAAAAATAAAAGATAATAGACTGTTTAAAGCTAAACCTCTATGTAAAACTAAAAGGTATGGCAACCATTGCACAAAAGACAAGAAAATGCAGTGGAAGTATATTATGGTATAGTTCTTATACTATGTACAAAGTTGGTATAAAACTATTTTAAGGTATATGGCACTAAGTTAAAGACGCATGTTTCTAGCAAGCACAACAAACAAAACAAAACCAAGACAGGTAGTTTTTATTGATCCAAAAAGTAAAAAGCAGGTAAGACAAACAGGAGAAAAAAAGAGCAAACAATATTCTTTTTTAAAGTAGATTTTATTAAAATTTATCCAAAATTGCACAAACTTACAGGCCATTACACAGGTCTACAGACCACAATACATTGTGCCTTTTGCTTATGACAGTGAGCAATGTAAACAACCACATAGATGCAGCATTAAGTCACAACTACATAAAATTACTGTAGTACCTAGTGTATGTGTCACTGTTTTAAGTTTGGGTTATTAGGTTCTTGTTTTTAAGATGTCATCATTTCTCTGGATTCCCATTTCCCTCCCCCTTTGCCTTCTTCTTGTTCCCTTGGACCCTTTACCTATTAGCTTATATCTAACCCTTTGCCTTTTTGTATCCATTGTTTACCCTTTTCTTTTGTTTGTATTTTGCCTCACCCAAATGAGGGATACTATGGTATTCAAGCTTACAAGTCTGATTTGTTTCACTCAACATTATCTGTTGGTGGGAATGCAAACTAGTACAACCATTATGGAAATCAGTATGGAGATTTCGCAAAAGCCTGAAAGTAGAAATCCCATACGATCCAGCCATCCCCCTACTAGGTGTCTTCCCCAAAGAGCTAAAGACATCATACTACAGAGACACTTGTACAATAATGTTTATAGCAGCACAATGTGTAATAGCTAAACTCTGGAAGCAACCTGTATACCCATCAATAGATAACTGGATGAACAAAACGTATCTACACACAATGGAATACTATTCAGCTATGAAGAATGACAAACTAGAGTCATTTATAGGAAAATGGATGGACCTGGAAAACATAATGTTGAGTGAAATAAACCAGACTTGCAAAACAATATTCTTAAACCCAGACTAACAACATTAAATGTAAGTGGCCTAAACATCCCTGTTAAAAAGCAGAGATTAGGGCTCAGGGCATGGATCAATGATAGAGTGCTTGCCTAGTGTGTATAAGGACCTGGGCTCAACCCCAGGGGTAGGGTCAGAGATAAACATGAAAGAATGAACTACTCATTTATTTTAACATGGATGAATTACAAAAACATTATACTAAGTTTAAAAAAATGACTACATTCTATATGATAATGTATATTTACACATAATTCTAGAAAATGCAAAAAGAAAGTAGATTGGTGGTTGTGAGGGTCAGCAGTAGAGGAAGGAAATCAACTGAAAAGAGAGGGAACTTTTAGCAATGATGAAAATATTCTGTATTGTGATTGCACAGGAGAGTTATAGGACAGTATGTTTGTCAAAAGTTATCACTTATTCACTGAAAATGTGTGACTTTTATTGTGTGTAAATTGTCTCAAATGATTGACATTAC
This sequence comes from Hystrix cristata, assembly GCA_004026905.1. Classification (NCBI taxonomy): domain Eukaryota; kingdom Metazoa; phylum Chordata; class Mammalia; order Rodentia; family Hystricidae; genus Hystrix; species Hystrix cristata. Next base: position 29,091 of record PVJO010015488.1, read on the forward strand.
ATGGCTAATTATATGCATGAGGGAATTTAAGTAATATAAGGATGAATAAAAACTTTTAATAAAAGGAAAAAAGTCAATACTAGAAAACAGAATACCTCTTTACCCTAAAAAGTTATTCAAAATGTTAAAAGTTAATATGATTTTTGAAACAAGCTTTACTTATCTCTGCTACATATTTTCAGGTTGAACTAAAGCGACAGTACAATGACCATCATTCAAAATCGAGAGGACTTTTACCTGGCCGCCAATGGTATGAAATTCAAGCATACAGGGCCTTGAACCAGGCCCTAGGTAGGTAAGTAAAGTAAAATTTATATTATAACTGTTATTTCTGTCGTCTGTGACCAGGACTACATGTAGAACTAGTATTGCTAGTTTTTTTTGTTTTGTTTTGTTTTTACTAAAGGTGGTAAAATTCTGCATAACTAGAATCCTGAAAAGGTATATTTTTAATGTAAGATGTCCAAAGTGAAAGTTGAAAAAAGTAAAGGGAACAAACTAGAACCAAAATAAAATTCAAAATTTGCTCAAATTCAAAGAAATTTTATGATTGGTTAAAACAATGAATGGCATGCAGAGGTGCTCAGTAAATGTTGACTAAAGGAAGCTCACCAACAAACTAAAAAGTATTTTCATGTGAACATCAAAATGCAGGCTGTACTTTTATGGGTAAAAATCATTCATTCTTCCATCCCAAGAATGTCAGGGAGCAAAACTGAGATACCAGCCAGTGTGAGGAATTATTCTATTTGCAGAGTCTACTTTTAGTCACTGAAGGTATGTAGAATCTTTGTATCTGTTAAATTATGTTTATCAAATACAAAATCTGTTATACTGCCCTGTAGGTTCTTGAAATTGCTTCATTTATTAATTCTTCTTCAATGTAAAGAAGGCAATCGATGGGAAAACATTTTTCATTTTAATGTCATTTGTAAGGTTTGGATAATAATGTGATTATAATCTGTACTTTCCTCTACCTTCCACATGTAGTGATAATATGGATGGATAACATTGAAACTGAAGGATACTGAATAATTAAAGTAGTTACCCTTTTAAAACATAGAAATTTAAAAAAAATTTAAAAATAAATTAAAAAATAGAAATTTGCAGTAAAGCATATAGCAGATTACTTCTAATGGCAATGCATGTTGGTAATCCATATTTTATTTTATTGTTTTATCTTTGAACTGGTTATGAGAGATTAAATTACTTGGCCAAGGTCACATAGTCATCAAATAGCCCTTCACATTTTCATCTGGCCCTGTTCTTGAACCACAAGATCTGCTTTTTCATCCTTATACTTTACTTCCAGCCAGAAGAGTTTCACCATTAAACATAAACACCTCCATATTAAACCATTGATCATACCCTTTCCTTTCACTACTCTGTGCCTTGGCCACAAATTACAATACTATTCACTTGGCAAATTTGGCAGTCAAGACCTAGTTGAAAGTCATGATTTTTATTTCTTTAACTTTAGTTATTTACACCTTAGTAAATCTGTATCATTTTGTGTGTTATGTCTCACACACCTTACTGTAATGTAATAACCTGTTTATATATGTTTCCTTTCCTGTGCACACCAACTGTGTCTCAGCTTGGTTTACACATGTTTCAGAAATGCTTGTGGAATTAGTAAAAAGCGCTAGGTTCAGTGTGTGAGAGAGCTTCTTAAGCTTCAAAACATGGTTTTCTAGGATATCATAAAAATCATAACAGGCTTCAGAAAAATACCAGATGGTTTTGCAACCATGTTACAGTTGCACTGAGTTTTCTCAATGGTCTGCTTTACCAAAAGTATAATCTTTTCTCAAGTGGGCATAATTCTTTTAAGCACTGTAGCATAAAAACAGTGGGGGAAAAAAGGCAAAACATTTTTCTTTTCACTGTTCTGTTAACTTCAATACCTCAAACATAGGACATTTTAAACCCAAATCAAAGTGAAGCCAAAATAGTGACATCCTGTATTTGCATTGATTTTAGACATTCTTTTATGGCATTGACAATATTCATCTTCTTTCTATCCTAATATAATATGATCTGTTGCCTTGGAACCTACAGTCTACCTTAAAAAAAATATTTAAAAAGTCATATGAAATTTACATTTTTAAAGTCTTTGTGGAAAAACTGAACATTTATGTTATTCTTCATTCACTCAAAATCCCAGGACAGTAAAGGAATAAAAATGTGAAACCTAAAAAGTTACAGAGTGAGAAAAGAGACAATGGCAGACAAAAGATGTCATTAAAATTTGAATACTGGGAAATAGTTGAGTGACTGAATGACTTAGCAGGCAAGAGAAAGCTGCAATTTAAATCTATAAAGATGAAAGTTAGAACCTCCAGATTCATTCTTGGAAAAACTTAGGATTTAAGGCACTCTAAAATGTCAATGAAAGTAGTATTGGTTGATAAGTTAGTATAAGAAGCAGATGAACTGCCCCTTTTCCACCGAGATGTACTTCTTGAAAGACTAAACCAAATAGTCTGTATTCTTCTACTCCTAAGGAAGTATTAAAGATGGAGGTTAATACATATTATGTATGGAAATTCATAGAAATATTATGTACGTATTCTGTACTGAATCTGAGAACTCCATTTCCTTGTCCTTCTCAGCTCTGTATAGGCTAACAGTTGGTCATGTCTCCTAGACCTAAATATGTAGCATTCCTTTTTAGGGAAACTTGACTGCTCTATAAAACTGCCTACAGAGTGTTCCTGTTGCTTCCAAATTACCCTGCAGCAAAACCTCTCAGCCTGTAAGCTTCGCCCTTACACACAGAGATGCCAGTCAGTGTTTTAGTGCCTTACCCCTAAGTGCAGAGTCTCTATTAGATATTCAGATGGTGTCTCTGACATGAAAACCCATCCAAAACAATTCCGACAAAACAAACAAAAATAAGGTAGAGAGTCAGACAGTATATATTTTAGGCTTTGCATCATATAGGGATACTGTATAAGGTTACTTAGTTAATTTTAAGAAGCAGAACTATGGTAAACCTTACAGCTAACATGACAGATGTGTCATGTGAAAGATGAAAGTTCCTCTAAGTTTAAATTTTCCTAAAGTTAGAATTTTTGTTATTCAAAGAACAGTATTAAGAAATAAAAGGCAACTTACATGGAGAAAATACTGTATTTGCAAATCAAGCATATTAGGATCTAGTATCCAGACTATATTAAAAAAAAACTCTTACAACTTAACAGTAAGAAAAAATATACAATTAAAAAGTGGACTAATACTTTGAATAGACCTTTCTCCATAAAGAAATACACACAGAAAAGAAACACACAAATAACCAGTAGATACATTAAAAAGTGCTCAAATTATTGGCCCATAGGGAAATACAAATCAAAATTATAATGAAATACCATTTTATATTTCTTGGAGTAAATCAGATTTTTAAAAATGATGTGCAATAGCCAGTATAGGTAGAATACAAATATTGGAATCCTCATGCATACCTGAGGATAATATAAATTGTGTACCTACTTTGAAAAACAGTGTGGTAGTTCCTCAGAAAGTTAAATATAGAGCTATCATATGGCCCAGAAGTTCCACTCCTAGGTACGCACTTAAGAGAATCAAAAACATGTATTCAGACAGTAACTTGCCACATTGTTTGTAATGACCAAAAAAGTAGAAATTATACAAATGTCCACTGACTTGAATGGGAAACAAAATGCTGTCTATCCATGTAAAGGAATTTTGTTCAGTTATAAAAAAATGAAGTATTGATACATGACATGAGTGAAACTTAAAAAATCATGCTAAGTGAAATAAACCAGGTACAGAATGTCACATATTTTATGATTCTAGTTAAATGAAATGTCTGGAATGGGCAAATCTATAGGGACAGAAAGTATATTAGTGATGGCCACAGGTAATAGAGAATAATTGGGATAATTTGGAGTGACTGCTAATGAAAACAAGATTACTTTTGTAAAGTGCTGAAAAATTCTGCAGTAGATAGTAGTTTATGTTGTATAAGGTTGTAAATATACTAAACCTCATGTACACTTAAAATTTTTAAAATTATTTTTAAAACTGACAAATATTTTGAAAAATACTAGTGCATTGAATTTGACAGTCCATAACAACAGTAATGTATCATGACCATATGAGGTTGTACTAGAAATGCAAGACTGGTTCAGTATTTGAATTGAACCATGTAATCTACCATGTAAAAGATGAAATTAAGAAAAAAACTACATGATTATATTAATTGCACTGAAAAAAATTTGAACATGTTAAACATTCATTTTTTTTTTTTTTTTTGAGCTGGGGATCGAACTTGGGGCCTTATGCTTGCAAGGCAAGCACTCTAACCGCTGAGCTAAATCCCCAGCCCAACATTCATGATTTTTAAAAGAACTGTTGTCAAACCATTCAAAAGAGAACTACATAAAATGTGAAATTATTTATAATACTTAAAAAACCAGTCTACGTGGTTAAGGTAAAATGTCTTGGAAAACGTTTTCTATAATTTCCTAGATTTCAAAACAGAATGCACATAACATACTGGACAAAAGTTTTAGTAGTTGTCAGATGTAGAGAATTTTTTGTATACCTACTTTGGTGCATTAGAAACTTTGGGTGGTTTCTGTAACTCTTCTCATAATAACAAATTGATCTTAGGAATGGAATGATTTAGGAATTATTTTTGTAAATTTTCTATCGCTCAAGAAATCTGACTTTTATGTTCAGTGATAAATATTTTTATTTCCCCTACTTTTTGGTAGGTGTATTCGACACAAAAATGACTGGGGAGCACTTATTCTAGTGGATGATCGCTTCAGGAATAACCCAAGTCGCTATATATCTGGTAAGATTGCCAGCTGGGTTTAAAGTAATACCTGGTAACTATCTTTGTGTGTTCATTGTAGTTTTTAAAAAAAAGAAAAACTCATGACATAAGATCTGCCTTCTTCACTCTGTGAGTATACAGTATAATATTAACTACACACGCAATTAGATGGCAGGTCACTCACACTGTTTAATCTCGTGTAACTGAAACTTTATACTGATTGAACAGCAGTACCCTCACCCCAGTAACCACTATTGTACTTCCTACTACTTTGAGTTTGACTACGTTAGATACCTCGTGTAAGCTGAATCAAACACATTTGTCCTACTGTCACTGGCTTGTCTCACTGAACATAAGGTCCTCAAGGTTCATCCACACTGGAATACCTGACAGGGTTTCCTTCCTATCTAGGGTTGAATAATAATTTTGTGGTGTGTATATATCACATTTTGTCTATTCATCTGTAAATAGACATTTAGGTTGTTTCTGTCTGTTGGAAATTGACTGTCTATTTAAAATGTAGATTTATTTCTGAGCACTCTATTCTGTTCTGTTGGTCTACATGGCTTTATGCCAGTACCATACTTTTTTTTTAAATCACTATAGCTTTTAATACATTTTAAATCATGTAGTATGCCTACAGCTTTGATCTTCTTTCTCAGTACTTTTGTGTGCTCATGGTCCTTCGTGATTTCATAGGAATTTTAGGCTTATCTTTTCTATTTCTATAAAAAAAAAAGTCACTGTAGAAATTGCGCTGAATCTGTAGATTGCTCCTAGTAGCATGGACATTTAAACTATACTAACAAGTTTTCCAGTATGGGAATGTGTGATGTCTTCCCAGTGATTTATGTTGTCTTTATTTTCAGCAATGCTTTGTAATTTTCAGCATAAAGTCTTTTGCCTCCTTTAGTTAAGTTTAACCCTAAGTGCTTTGTTCTTTTAGATGCTGTCCTAAATGGAATTGTCTTTAGTTTGTGGCGTATGTTGATTTTTGTATCGTACAACTTTACTCAATTTGTTTATTAGCTCTAATAGTATTTTGGGAGGGAGGAATCTATAGGGTTTTCTACACATATATCATCTGTGAAGAAAGATAATTTTACTTTTGTCCTTCCCTTGTATTTCTTTTTCTTATATAATAGGTCTAGCTCAGGCTTCTAGTACTATGCTAAACAATAGTGAGAGTGGACATCTTTGCTTGGCCCTGGTTACAAAGGAAAAGCTTCTGTTTTTAACCTTTGCATATGATGTTAAATGTGCGCCTTTCACATACAGTGTTTGCTATGTGAGATAATTTCCTTTCATTTCTCATTTGTTCAGAGTTTCATCATGAAAAAGTATTGAATTTTGTCAGATGCTTTTTGTGTGTTGAATCATCTGAGACTGTTTTTCCTTCATTCTGTTAATGTGGTCTATCAAATTGATTTTTGTTTTTTGAACTGTTCCTGCATTCAAGGGATTAATCCCTTCTGGTAATATGTGATTGGACCCTTCAATTATAATATGTCTTGATATCGACTTCGGGGATCATCCTATTTGGATTTGTCTTCTTGAATTTGTCATTTTTTTTCCCTCCAGTTTTGGGAAGGTTTTGATATTATTTCTGTAAATAAGCGTTCTGCTCCTTTCTCTAAGTTCTCAGACTACATACATTGCTTTGGTTGGTGGTGTCCCATAACTCTTTTAGGCTTTCTTCACTTTTTTTTTTTTTTTTTTTTAGTTCTTTTTGCTCCTCTGACTAGATAATTTCAGATGCTCTATTTTAAGAATTCACTAAGTCTTTCTTTTGCCTAACCAAGTCTGCTTGAGCCCTGCTAGTGAATTTTTTAGTTGTTACTTCATTTTTCAGCTCCAGAATTTATGTAGTTCTTTATTTTTATTCTGTCTTTGCTGAAAAAACAATTTTTTCTGCATCATTTTATTGAGCATCCTTTTGGTAGCTTTTTTTCAAATCTTTTGTCAGGTAATTCACATACCTCCATTCCTTTAGGGTTAGTTTCTGGAGATTTATTTTGTTCCTTTGATGAGGCTATTTTCCCTATTTCTTTGTATTCACTATAACTTCTTTCTTTTTTTTAATAAATTTGATTAGTACAGTTTAGGTATACATAATGACCATATTCATCATAGGGATTTTGTACCTGTACATGTTATATTTTTATTTTCTTTTTTTCCCCTTTCCCTCCCCTCCCTTTGACTCCTCCTCCCCTCCTTATTTACGATTGCTTTGTTTTCATTTTTCCATCTTTTCCTTTTCTTTTCCCTTTTCCTTTCCTTCCTTTTCCCCTGTCCCTTCCCTGGCTCTCCTTCCCCTTTGAACACTTTCTTTCTATTTCACAATATTTTTTATACATTTTGGTCTTTATTTACACTACTCACTAACTTTGTATTGGTGTCTACACATTTGAAAAAACAGCCCCTTCTCACTGTGTCCACATACTAGCTTCACACAGGAAAAGACCTTCACTCATCAGCCCTGCTACACATTCTGGGAGCCTCTCAAAATTTTACTGTGGGTCTATCTCTCTGGATATATGTGTATAGATTTTTTTTAAACTTTATTCTTTTTATTAGTACATATTTGTTATACATATTGATCATGTTCATCACAGGGAATTTGTACCTGTACATGACACATTAGATTCTTCATTGGAGGGTTGTTTTCTTCTGGACATTATGCTGTCATGTCTTGGGGTCTCTAAAGCAGTAGCATACTGCCCAGCTCTTCTGTCCTGCATGCTATACAGGCATGTAAAGTATGCCGTCTCCTATCAATGCTTCATGACTGGGTGCCTGGGCAGCTTATCAAAGCGCCAAGAAGCTGGACACACACATCTCTTTCTTCCTTCGGAAGTAGCTCCTGAGCTTTATCAGCACCCCCCACCTTTTTTAAACCATGGTTCCTCTGGAGCAGCAGTATGGTGCCTCACTCATTTGTTCTCAGTACTCCCCAGGCTTATAGAGTATGCCAGAAAATGTCAGCATCTCAAGATGGGCAAGACAGAAGCAAGTGCTGTGTGTAGTCACTCCCAAAAGTCAAGCCTTTGGACATATAGTTCAGCCTTCTCTTTTCTCCTCAGGGAAAAGCAGAAGCTGGGACTTTACTCTCAGTCATGTGACCCTGTCCCAAGGTAGGCACTAAAGTGAGAAGGGGCTGCAAATTTTCTTACTTGGGTTGACACGGCTGGTTTTGTGCTAGCCTGCATTCAAGAGCCTCTTAACTGATTTCTGGATTTCTCATGAAGGGATTTGGTCCATAATTCTTGAGTCCATTTCTTCATAGGAAGAAGGTGGGTCTGGGGCTTCCTATTCTACTACCTTAAATCTTTTGTACTTAATGATGTCTGCTTTTGTTTTGTTTTTTTTGTGGTGCCGGGGATCGAACTCAGGCCTTTGTGCTTGCAAGGCAAGCACTCTAATCACTGAGCTAAATCCCCAGCCAGATGTCTGCTTTTAAAGATAAATAATTAAGTAGCAAATTTGAATTATTAGAGCAAACATAAATAATTTCCATTGACTGGAAATCTAGTTCTCATTTGTTTATAATTATAAAAATTCTTTATAAATGAGAATTTATTTAGTTATCGACATACTAAATCAACTAGAATTCTTCAATCTCATAGCGTATAAGATAGAATTCAATAATTTAGTAATACTTTATTTACCACTGTCCAGGGAAAAGCTTTCCAAAGAAATGAACTTCTTAAGAAATACCAAAATTTTACATTTAAGTAAACAAACACATCTCTTTTGGTTGCTTAATATCTCTTATTTTGGGTTGTGTCGAAGTGTGTCATATTCATGTACTAGTTTCTTTAGGGATGCTTCAGTTGTTTAGAGTTTCTGTTAGTCAAAACTAGTGTTTTCTGCAAGGACATAAAACACGCCCGCAGAACACCACAGCAGGGTCGGGTGCAGCTGATGACTTTCCCACTTCAGTCAGCAGGTGCCCTGTGCCTGCGGTTTTCACCCGGCAATGACATGGCCCTTCCAGAGCCGACACCGGGAATCCACCTATCACCAAAGAGCTGTGAAATGTATTTGCAGACTTACTATCACCTTTGGGGCGTAACAGTGGGCATTAAACACCCAACATGCACTTCTCTACTGTGAGTTTGTACTTTAGCCTTTTGGTAGCCAACTGACCATCTCAGCAGCTGCTTCTGGAGGGTCCAGCAAGCGAGCCAACGCCTACACTTAGCCTGCAGCCTCAGTCTTGACATCTGTGTGATGTTAGCTAGATAAAGCAGCACAAAAAGAACAGTAGTGCCCAGTGCGGTGCACACCTGCCATCCCAGCACTCAGGGAGCTAAGGCGGGAGGATGGCTGTGAGTTACAGGCCATCCTGGACTACACAGCAAGACCCCATCTCAAAAACCTTAAAAACAACAACAACAAAACCCCAGCAAAGAAAAGCAAAGTTCAGTTTGTGATGTGTCTAAATAAACACATTTTTGTCTTACCAAGTAGGTGAACGCAAAGGTTGCTTCCTGTATCCTCCAGAAGCAGCTGCTGAGATGCTAAATTTACAGTAGAGAAGTATGTGCTGGGTTTTTAATTCCCATTGTTATGCCCCAATTAAACTGTAATAAAGACATGTTAAATTTTAATTTGGTTTTCAGATTAGCTATCTATGGGCATGGACTCTACCTTTTCCATTTCAGTCTAATTACTATATTTGGTGTGTTATTAAAACTTAACTGTCAGAATTAAAGCAGAAATTCTGCTTGCTTCATTTTTTTCTTATCTTTTCATGTAAAGCTGGCAGTGGCTTAGGTAACTAAAAGCAAAAATGCTAAGTGCTGGCATTTAGTCAGCACGTGGAGCTCAGATCCTTTCAAGTTCTCAAAAACAATGACATCTTACACTAAAAAGGTTTTCTTTGAGTATAAAAAGGCCAAAATGAAAAAGTAATTATAATACTAAAGTTTTTCAGTTTTAGAGAATTTCACATTTTTATTTGGTATAATCATGTTCTCCAAGCAAATAAAATAAAGAAATATAAGGAAAATACTTGTTCAACTTAAAAAAATTTTTAAAACCTAGAATTTAAATTTTTACTTCATAGTTCTAATTTTTATTTTCAGAATTTTCCAATATTTCTGGATAGTTTTCTTTTTCTGACATTCAAAAAATGTAAAATATTTTCTTGTTAGTACTAACAAAACGTTCTTTATCACTACTATTTTTTCTTTAAATTTTTGTAAGTAGAGACTTGATAGAATTCCATTAAAAATCTTAAAAAAAGTATTTTGAATGAAAATATAACAACTTAGGTTGCTTGAAACCTTACTTTATCTTTCTCGGAACTTATAATACCATAGTGACTTTTAAAATTTATTGCTTCAAAAGATATTTGTTTTAATGACATTAGCCAGGGAATATTTATTTTGTAAATATCCAAATATTTTGAATTTTATCGTGAAGTGAGCCATAATATAAAATACCTTATATTTTCAATATGGTTCATTTTTATATAGCTTCCAAATGTCACAGGTCAAATCATATCCCTTACTTTATTTACATTGTTTTAAAACTGTATAGTAAAAATTCAGATAGGACATGATTTACCCACAAGAGAGTGATATTTCATTCATCTTCAGAATAGTTTATAATATATTTGGTGTTGGTGGAGGAGAGGAACAAAAATACCGAAAAACCTTTAAGTCTAGAATCTTGAATTTGTTTTTCAGAAATGGAGGGAAATTTAGATTGTTGTATGTTATTTACAACTTCTAGCTTGCCTGTGTGAAAACATAAGCAGTTGTTTTGAGGAATAAGGTAATGATGAAATCTGCCATTTTCCCCAGTTATTCTGAACTAGGGAATACAGACATTGCCCGACTAACAATGGTTGAACTTACAATTTTTCAACTTTACAGTAGTATGAAGGCATTATACATTCAGCAGAAATCACACTTCAAATTTTGATTTGATATTTTCCTGGCTACTGATAAAAGGGATAACGCTCTCTGACAGTGCTAAGAGCAGCGGTGAGCTGCGGCTCTGGGTTGGCAAGTGATCACAACAGTAAACAGTCTGTGCTCTGCAGTGTACCATGTTGTAAGCTCTCACTTTGCATGGGGTACGTTTACTAACTGCTTTTCAACTTTCGGTATGATGACCGATTTATCAGGACTTAACCCTATTATAAGTCATGTGCATATTGTACATAAGAAGTAAAATTATAGGGAAAGGTATTGATAACCATTCTATATATTCAAATACAAGTTAGATTATTTCATTTGAAAAAGTATGTTTTATCTCAGTACCTTAGTAACTAAATAACCACATTTTCCTCTGGGTTTACTTTTTTTTTTTTAGGACTTTCTAAATGGGTAAGGCAGCAGATTCAGCACCATTCAACTTTTGAAAGTGCCCTGGAGTCCTTGGCAGAATTTTCTAAAAAGCACCAAAAAGTCATTGATGTATCTAAGGAGGACAGAAAATGTACACAAGACAATGAGTCTACTCTTGAAGTGGCCTGTTTAGAGCACAGTATCCCTACTTGTTTGTTGGAAGCAGCAAGTCATCTGTTGCCAGAAAATCCTAGGGAAGATGAAACAAAAATGTGTGTCCAGGAACTACAGTGTCCTGAAATGATCACTAAAAATCCATCTCTACCTAATGACATCATCTCCAGAAAGGAAAAAAGTATGAAAAGCTCTGCCCATTTCTATTTGATAGAGAAGTCATTATATAATAGTGAAAGGATATTTCTCTTGGTATAGATTACTTTCCTTAAATATGTTGGTTTGTAGTAAGGTGTTATCATAGCCAGGTTTGGTACACACACCTGTAACCCTAGCTATTTGGGAGGCTGAGTCAGGAAGACTACAAGATTAACACTGCCTGGGCAACTTAGTGAGAGCTTGTCTCAAAAAATAAAAAGTGCGTTTGAATCGTAATTAAAAAAATGAATACATGACTAGCTATTCCTCCAGGTTTGGTTGTAAAGCTCAAGTCAGATGATAGATATCAGAGCATCATAAAGTTTAATGGACTTACTTACAAATTACAAACAACAAAATTGAGCAGTTTTATCTATTGCACTAGAAGAGCATACTTGTGTAGTTGCAACAGAGACAGTATTCCCTTCAAGCCTAATATATTTGTTATCTGGACTATAAAAGAAAATGTTTGCCAAACTCTGGTTATTGGATATAATTTTAATTTTTAAATTTATATGCCACTGTAGCTTAACATACCTATTTTTAAACATTTATTCTATGGTATATGCTTCTAAATGTCATAGTGAATTCAAGGCTATTGTGCAGGAAACCTAGGTTCTATTATGGGTCTTAACTATTATCCAGTTGTGTAACTTTGAACAAATACATAGCCTTTGGTTGTCAGTTTCTTTGTTGATTAAATAAGGAAAGTAAGGCAGTTCTTCTCAGTCACCAGTTAGAGGGTTTTCAGGTAAATTTTTCAGCCTGTTCCTTCCTTTATTCAGCCCTCTTCCTCTTCCAGATCCCTAATATGGAATTTGATAGTTTCCTGGACAGCATTATAACTTGGGCTAGGAAACACGAGAGATGCGACCTTCCTTTCAGAGTTAGCATTCTGTTCTTTTAAGTCCTGAAAGTCCAGTACTGCTGGCTATAGTCTCTATGTTATGTATTCTATGCAGTTGCTTTAATATTTCTAGTAAAAATTTTCACCTAACAGTTATGATGTTAGCTAGGAACAGAAGGTTAAAGTTCTTAAATTTTTGTATTTGTAGATGATCCAGGATCATTGGAAGAGTCTGTCCAGGCAGTGAAAGCAGAAAAAAATGTGATTTCCAGATCCAGAAGCCCAACATTCAACAAACAAACAAAAAGAATTAGCTGGTCTGGCTTTAATTTTGGGGGACCATATTTTACTAATAAAATACAGACTGCAATATCTGAGCTCCAGTCATCAGAGAATTGTACCTCTAATTCTTCCACTTTCAAAGCAGAAAAAATAGAAAGTAAAACAGTTTTGCCACTCACTGTTAAATGTGAGTCCTCAGATCTAACAGTAAACACATCATGTAGGCCATCCTCCCCGTCAGAAAGCATTGTGTCTGTGTCACCAATAAGGATTGCAGCTGCTCCTGGTAAAAATGATGACTCCAACCAACGGCTCTGCTATGAAGAAAACCTGGATCTGGATATCGAGTTGTCTCCTGGAGGCAGAGTTAAGCTTTCCAGTTCAGATAGAGCTTTTGAAACAGAAGAAGAAGACGAGTCTATCTATTTTACACCTGAACTGTATGATTCTGTAGATACAGATGAAGAAAAAATTGAGCTCATTGAAACTGATAGACTCAGCAATAGTTCATTTACATTTTAGCAGAAGACCTGTCTGAAATTAGAACTGTGAAAGGAGTAGATTCAGTCAGAGAAATGAAAACTGAGGATTTCACAGAATAGAAACATAAATATTGAAAAAATTAAAGTTGGTAATGTTGATAGTAATGTGAAATGTGTAAATAAATTGGAGCTGGGAAAACCTCACGGAAGAGAAAGAACTTTAAGCAGTAAGTGTCTCTTCTGATGTTAGTTAATAATACTGTCAAGTCATAAAAATATATTGTCATGCTTTTGTCAAACTATTGTAAATAATTTATACATTGGACAAATGACATTTTAAAAATCTCATATGCTTTTTTATTGTCTTCACATTTTTAAGTATTTTATATTCAAGAAATATGTTTTACTATTCTCAAGTTTTGATAGAGATTCTTACAGAGTATCTTCCTCCAAGTGTTACTTAGCTAAACGCACTTTAAAATTAATCAGTCTGAAAGATATTTAGAGTTTCTTAGAGCACTTCCAATTTCATGTAACTTCATATTTTTGTAGTTTATAGTCCTCATCACCCATTTGTTTTCATCCTGATACACCGAGATTAATAGCAATTGAGTCTAGTCACACTTCCACCATTTTTCACTGTAGATTTTATGTCAAATTGGTCTTGGAAAGTTTAATCCCTTATTAAGCTGACTTACAAGTAAAAAAAATTAAGGAAACTTTTTTTTTTTTTGCAGTACTAGGGATTGAATCCTGGGCCTTTACACTGAGCTATGTCCCTAACCTTTTTTTTGAGACAGGGTCTTGCTAAGTTGTCCAGGCTGGGCTCGAACTTGAGATCCTCCTGCCTCAGCTTCCCCAGAGTACTAGCATTACAGGCCTGGCTCATTTTTATTTGAAATTTTTTTGTTTTTCTTTTTGTTTTGTAAAATTAAAATCAGGTATGTCATAAAATTATGTAAAGTTTTAAAAGGCCAAATGAAATATTCCATGTGTTTAATTTAAATCATTTAGCTTTACCATCACTGTGAGAAAAGGTGAGTGGTTGTCCCGAGCACTAACCCAAAAAAACTGATCTAACATAAAGTTTTAATTATGTAATTATTAAAATAGAGAACTTCATATATAAATTTAATAAGCAAACCTGCATATTAACTTGAGCTGAAATTATGTTCCTTTGGAGGACAATAATCCTTTCTGTGAATTTTGAATATGTTTATGTTTTAGAGAATGAAGCTATACATCTAATCAACAACGGTTATAAAAGATGTTATAACTGTTCTCTTTTTCTAAGAAACCTATGCTATTCAGTGGGTGTGTAATATAGACTTGTGGGTGTTTCACAATGAACTGTGTGTGTGTGGGTGTGTGTGTGTGGTGCTGGGGATCAAACCCAGGGCCCTGTGCATGCAAAGTACTTGCTCTGCCACTGAGCTACATACACTATATCCCCAGCCAGAAATGAACTTTTATGAGACGATCAAGTGGTATGTATGTTCTGTTATTATCAAGTCAAATTTCTCAGTAATCAGATTTTTTTTACATTATTTAAATAAATACATATTTTTTATCTCTATTTGTACATGTTTGCAGTACATAATGTTTACTTACATTCACTGTGTGGGATTGGTGCATCTACATAACACATTTCAATTCCCTTCTTTTCCTATCCTCTCTCCTCCCCTCTTTTATTTTTCCAGCCTCAGATTCATATATTTATAAGACTTTATAAAGTTAATTATAATATATACAGATTGAAAACCAAACTAATAGGCCAAAGAACAGGTAAGACAATTATACTAAGTCATGGTGCACCTTTAAATATGTTGCCCACACTGGACTGCCTTTCCTTTCTTTCTCTTTTTTCCTATTATCTGTCTCTTATTTTGTATTTTCTGTACGTATTGAGTTTTCCATATAAGAGAAACTATGCAATATTTAAGCTTGTGTGTCTGAGTTACTTATTATGTATATGTACTTGTTTGCCTTCATTTTGATGACATTTAGATTTCATACAGTTTATCTGCTTTTATAGCACTGGGTATTACAACACTAAGCATATTTAAAAGAAACTTAAATTGCCAATGAATGTATCTGTAGACCTGGACCATTTTATTTTATTTTATTTTATTTTATTTTTAGTCTTTTATTTTTTTTTATTTTTAAATTTTATTTTATTTTAAACCAAGAACATGTATTGGTACATTCTACATACAATGGTCACATTCATTACATTTATTCTGTACCTATACACGATATATCTTGGTTCTCCCCCCTCTCCCCCACCCCTCCTATCTGCTCCCTCCCTCCCTATTTACAGCAGGTTCATTCATCATTTTCCATATTTTCCCTTTCCCCTGTTGCCTTCCTGCTTTTCCCCTTCTTTCCTTCTAGTACTCCTCTCCTCTGCACACCATCCTCCTCTTATATAATATCTATTACACCCCTTTGTCCTTATTTACAGTTATGGTTTCTCATATCAGAGAAACAATTCGATGTGTGCTCATGAGTGTTTGATTTATTTCACTTAAGAGTATGTTCTCAAGGAACATCCATTTATATATGAATGACTCTAGTTTATCCTTTTTTATGGCAGTGTAGTACTCCATTGTGTAGAAAAACCACATTTTCTTTAGCCATTCATTGGTTGTTGGGCATTTAGGTTGTTTCCAAGACTTAGCTATTACAAATTGTGTTGCTATGAACATGGTGG
>PVJO010015489.1:0-44906 GCA_004026905.1 Hystrix cristata
GGCCCCACCCCCAGACTTGGAGTATTAGTGTGCAGTGGTAGATCTTGGAAACAAGGGACAGCAAGTGGGGCCTTCTCACAGAGTCAGTCTGCCTAGACACCCGCCTCTCCTGCTCCAGCCTCCTGCCTGCCCTGGGGCTGAAGGTGGGAATCTGGAGCCTTCCGAGAGACAGCTCCTGACACAAGACTTCTCGGGCCGCCTCACTTTCCCTCCCCGGGTGTGGCTACAAGGTTTTGTTACATATCGAAGATGGGCACAAGTTTTGTCTGATGAATGTCTCTCTTGTTAGAACAGAGGTTCCTCAGGGCCGAGACGGTGGGGATTTTGTTCCCTGTGTCTCCCCAGCCTCCAGCAGAGAGCATGGGTGAATGAAGAGTGTGATGAATATTTTCTGGATGAATCCCAATGATGAGGCAGAGATAGCTCAGTAGTCGTTTCTCAGACAACAGGCTTCCTACTCCCCTTATTCTGTCCCTTGAGAGTGAACAGACTTGTTAGCTGGCACCGTGGGGCCACAGCCCCTTTTTCTGTCACTCCACATGCTTTTGTTTTGTTCTCTGTCTCCTCCTGGCCACGCTGGATGTCACTCACTATCTCCTACCTAGCAGCAAGGGGAGGTGGTTTGATTCTGTTCTGCCCTCCTCTGCTGTTTGTTCCTACAGTGCAAACCACATTGGTGTGAGGAGATAAAACTCAGCAAGTGACTCAGTCTACATAGGCCGTCACACCGGAACACCTGACACTGGGTTATTTCTCGTACACAGAAACCTCATCCCCCTTGTTCTGGAGGTTGGGAAGTCCCAGGCCAAGGTGCTAGCACCT
Organism: Hystrix cristata; assembly: GCA_004026905.1. Taxonomy (NCBI): domain Eukaryota; kingdom Metazoa; phylum Chordata; class Mammalia; order Rodentia; family Hystricidae; genus Hystrix; species Hystrix cristata. The sequence continues at coordinate 823 of PVJO010015489.1, forward strand.
GATAACGGCTTCTGTACTGTGTCGTTGCATGGTGGGAAGCAAGAGGGAGAGAAGACGGGGAGAAGCAAACTTCCTATTTATAACGAACCCACTCCTGGAACACAGTGGCTCCTGGAGCCCAGTCCTGGAACAAGTCCATTAGTGAGGCAGAGTGCTCACAGCCTCGGCCCTCCGTGAAGGCCACCTCTAATCTTGTCACCATGGCAGGTGAGTTTCAATCTGAGTTTTAGAAGGGAGGAACATTCAAACCAGAACTGTGAGACCTTAACTACTTATTTCAGCACAAGAGCTGCCCCTGAACACAAGGCCGTGGCTTAAATTTCCACATTGTGCCATCACAAGGTTCTGCACGGTGCTGGAAGACCGAATCAGAGTCTTCCATGCACATCGTGGTGTCCTAAATTTAAAAACATCCCCAGGTGATCCTTCTGATCACACAAGTCTAGAAACACTGGATGAAATGAGTGGTGCGACTAAGGGGACACTTTAGACGCCCAGAGCTTGCCTGGAAATCCGGCCGTGTGCACGGGGCCTGTGGCTATGTCTCCCAGCCTCTTGCTTGGCTTCCCTAACTTCTCCCTGCGACCACTTGCCCCAGGGGTTCGATGAGGATCTTACTCCTTCTGGACTCTGCCGTGTCTCAAGGAAGAGGGAAAGTGGGAGAAGTCAAGACCTCATTGCTTATATCGTCACTTTGGTGAAGAGGAGTGAGAGAGGAATGTGCTCAGAGGCGCTCATTTTAGCCAAGTCACAGAGCTCAGGGAACACACTTCCACCCTAATGAGATGACTGCAAACCCTTGACTGAAATCGATCTGCAAGTCTCATTTCCTTAGACAAAGAGAAACGGAGGGCCTGAGACAGCAGACGGGGAACAATTCTTTAACATTCAGCAAATTCCGATGAGGTGGAGGCCTCAGAAAGGAAGGACTCCGTGGAGCTAGGGATGAGGTATTTTAAAGCCATCTCTGAAAGGTCACTGGATTTTGTAGAGTTGAGCCCAGCTTCAGTAAACAGCTGGAGCTCCGATAGCGAGTGATGGCATCGGGGCATGTATTATTGTTTTCGAACTTTGCTGCGGTGGACCGTGGCAGGGAGAAATGTTGTGCTGATCCATCAGGAGATGGAATTTCTGTGCACGCTGGGGATGCTGCCAAGACACCGTATTTGGTTTAGTTCTCTGCCTGGGGTGGGAGTGTTTCCAGCAGCCAAGCGTTGCTTCTGATCATCCGTGTTTTTATTGGAGTGCACTTGTTTGGCTGGTCTTAGTTCAATGACACCAAGTTCCAGGTCTGTGGCTCTGCATGTCAGTCATGCCGGAGAGACACCTGGCTGCATTAGGAAGGGACAGGCCTGCAGTGAGGCCCGTGTAAAAGAGCCAGGTGGTCTTACCTGGCTGAGCCTGGGCCATGGCTGTCTCATCTGTGGAGTGGAGGCCTCCCCTGAGATCAGGGAACACAGGAGGGCGCACTTAAAGCCCTTGAAGCCTGATCGTGCCCCCCACACTGCGTCGTTCCAGCACAGTGGAAAACGAGGGGCCGTGGGGCTGGCCCATCTGCTGCAGGGGCAGCATCTACTCATGGTGCATTGGGAATCAGCTTTGGCTCTGTTGATTTTCTCTCAGGTCTACGAGTCCATGTACAGTTAACTTGAGTTGATGGTTGTGAACTTTTTCTACTCAGAGCCAAGGAAGATGACAAAAATAAGGATATTCCTTTTTTAGTTACTGACTCTAAGGCTGTGGACACTCTGGGCCCCTCCTCTCCGTGAAGTTCATCTCCCTTTGCCCTCTAGCCCCCAGGGCACTTTCTCAGCTCTAACCTGCTGGTGACTTCCGTGTGCCTGTGCCCAGCCCTCAGCCCCTGGCCTCCGCGTCACTATCATCTGCTCCCAGGCTGTAGCTGTGCCCTGGCGCCACTGCTGACCACCTGCCAAGCCTCCTCTTTCATCACGAGGCCACGTGCCAGGGTTCCCTCCCTTCTCCTCACCTGTTTTGTACAGTGACCTGTTGTCCACTCAGTCATTTAGATTTATAGTTCCCCCCATCCCCATTTGCTTTTCTAGTACCTTTGCACACACTCTGGTATGTTACTTGTGCTTTCTCTGGCCAAGATCTTGGGGCCTGTCAGTCACTATCCTTGATTTGGGACAAAGTAAGTGCCCATTAAATTGGGTGAGAATGCAATAAGCAGACCAGAAAGGGCCAACTTCCATGTCGAGCCTCAGTGGTGCCCCCTGCAGCCTCCCCCCCAACACGCACACCCGGCTTCTGCTCCTTGCACGCCCACTGGCTCCATAGCACTTTGCTATGTGAAGCCCGCATCCACGTGGGACGTTAAAGGTTGTCCTGACTGGGCTCCTTTATGTTCAGTCCCAAGCACTAGCTATGACAGCTGGGCTCAGGCGTCCTTGCGTTTGTGGTCACCTCTCCTGTTCCTGCCTCCCAGCCCTTACCTGGGGCTGCTCCAGCCGGGCTTCTCACCTGTGTCCACATGGCCCGGCCTCAAATCCTTTCCAAACCCAGCTGCACTCTTTCCTCTGCCAACCTCGGCTGCCACTGTCAGGGTTTCCCGTGCCGCACAGCTTGCTACCTCTTACCATGGCTCCTGGGGACTCTGTGGCTCTCTGCATCCCCCTGTGTGGCAGAGCTGGTGACAGTCAGCACAGAGGAGGAAAGAATGAATGAGTGACTGTGGAGGTACACACCCGGCTGCTGCTTCCTTGTGGTCTCAGCACTTCCTCCAGCGCTATGCTGTCCTTGGAAAGCCAAACAGACCCTTCCTCTCAACCAGGCCTCAAAGCTGGGTTCTGGTGGGGAAGGATCATCCCTTTGCATCACGCTGAGCCAGAGGGCGCAGTGGGTTGAGGTTGGCTGGGATGGCAGAGGTCCAAGAAGCAGTCGGGGCACCTTTGCCCGTGGATGCTTAACCTTGAGCTTCACACAACTTCCTCTGCCCTGGTCTATGCAAAGTGCCCCTTCCGGAAGGAGCCTGGGATCTCACTTCCTGACCGAGCGTGCGGGGTGTTGGAATTCGGCTCTCCCATCACTGGGACTCCACGCCCGATACACACAGTTTAGAGGAGGAGAGGTTTATGTTGGCTCATGCTTCCAGTAGGTGCATGGTGGGCCGGCTCCAAGGGAGAAAGAGCAGGATGCAGGCCTCGTGGAGGGTAGCTGCTCAGCTCATTCAGCCAGCAAGCAAAGAGCAAGGAGGAGCCAGAGGCAAGAACACACTCTTTAAATGAAGGATCGGGGGCAGTGTCTCACTTGGTTGTGCCCACATGCAGACGAAGGGCTGAAAGTGCATCTTCTGATGGATCCAGTGCACAGATTAGGATGAAGGATTGAAAACAGTACTTTCCTGATTGTTTCTGCTTAGCAATGGCTCACTGTAATGAGCGTCTCCCTTACCCAGTGCTCAGCTTGGATCCATCAGTCTGAGTCCAGCAGCAACCCTGGTTCTTGCTGGGCCAACACTTTCCTCCTGCAGAGTTGCATCCCTGGAGGGACTGCAAGTCGTTGCCCCCCTAACTCTGCTACCACCCTCTCTGCCACCCTGAGGCACCTCCATCCTCACCCCCATCCCAGCATCCTCCACCTCCTCGGCTTCCTGGGAGCTCAGCAGCGCCCTTGGAGTTTCTGCATCTGCAGACAGGACCATGCTGGAGGCAGAGCAAGGTGGGCGATGGGCTTAAGGTTTGCTGGCCAGTTTGCATGCTCGACCACACTGTGGGCAGTGTGTACTGTGAGCAAGGAGGCAGCCACGTGTAAGGCATTTGGTCCCCTGAAAATGATATACACCACAGGCCAGGTGAGCCCCTTTCCTTTCCTTTCTTTCCTCCCTTTTCTCCCTTCTCTCCTTCCTCCCTCCCTCCCTTCCTTCCTTCCTTTCTTCCCTCCTTCCTTCCTTTCTTCCCTCCTTCCTTCCTTCTTTTTGTAACAGGGTTCCACCCAGAGCCTTCACACTCAGCTACAGCCCCAGGCCTTTTTAAAATTTGAGACAGGATTTCACTAAGTTACAAAGTTGCCAGGCTGGGATTGCATTTGAGATGTTCTGGCCTTGGCCTCAGAGTTCTGGGATCACAGGTGTGTGTCCCCTCCCTGTCTGCCAGCCTCTTTCTGGGACTATCTCAGAAGTGGCCGCTGGTGAGGTGGTCAGAATGCCAGCCCTACCCTCCTCAGGAGGGAGGATGGAGGACAGCAGCAGGCAGTGCCCTGTCTGTCATGGTCATGGAGTCCTTTTGATCCCCTGCATTTCTCACCCAAATGTGCTTCATTTCAGTTTAGCTGAGTAGAAAAGCAAAACAAATGCCTCCCTGGCTGGAATTTTGAAGGGTGATTCATTTTGGTGGGTATGCTTGTAATTAAAGCAGGTGCAACATGAAGGAGGTGTTGGGACACATGGACCCGGACAGTTCAGAGCCCAGGCAGCCTCACGGTAATGACAGCAGATGTGGCAGGAAATTAAACTTACAGCCGAGAGCCCCAAGTGGGTTGGTGGATACAGAGATTGTGAAGTGCAGGATGGCTTTCTTGAAAATGATTGTGCATATTTAAAAATCACCTGGATGTTGAAAACATTGGCGTGTGAAAACCAGGAAGGATTGCTTGCTCTGGGTGAGGTGGCCACAGATGCATCCTCCTGCAGGGCAGAGAGGAGGGAGCCAAGGTCACGTCAAAGTGAGGATGTCAGGGCAGCATAGAGGTGTCACTGGCTCGGAGACCTCCCAGCCCCAGCTGCCATTCCTGCTAAGGTTGGAGAGATGGTGGCAGGAAGCCCTGTCTAGCCCAGGAGAAGTGGGTGACAGCTGTCCTGGAGGGCCCCGAGGTTCCCTCCCCTTCTCAAGCTCAGCGTGGCAGGCTCAGTGCCAGCACCTTGGAGTCCTGAGCCCTCATTCCAGGGTACAGGGAACCTGCACCTGGAACATATCCCGTGCACCCAAAATAACACCTTTGAAGTCTTGTCACTGCCCACCCGTGCGTGGCGGCTGGGCCAGGGGTGCTCCTGTGGTGCTGGTCCCCGATCGGAGCTATTCTGCAGATGATGGTGGAGCAGGAAATTTCAGGGACCAGCAAAGTACTGGAGAGCCTCAGGCTGCCGCTTCTGGCTCCGAGCCAGGACTGGCGGCCCTCTCTGTGGCAGAGAAGTGAGAGGCCAGGCCTGGCGCAGGGACATCTTCCAGCTCTTCCTCTTTGCTCCCCCACACTGTCCCTTTCATGTCACACTGTGTCACCCTGAGGTGACACTTAATTCCCGTGCTTTATTGAGAGCATGGTCCTGGTCCGAGAAGAAAGGGAAAACTGTTCGGGCCGAGTGGTGGCTGCTGTAAAGACAGGAGGCCGGCATGAAGTCCAGCTCCTGCTCGTGATCTGACAGGTGAGGAAGCCCCGCTCGTTGGCCTCCAGATGGGCAAGTTGCCCAGCCTGTTCTGCAGGCTTGCACGGTGCTGTGGTCTGTCCTCTGCCTGTTCTGAGACCCCTGGCCACAGGTGTTCAAGTCTGCCCTGGGGCTGGAAGTGACCAGGCCTCCCTGAGCAGAGCTGAGATGAGGCCGGAGCTCACACTGGCTGCTGGAGTAGACTTGTGGTTGGGGTAGGGAGGCCGCATTTGGTGCTATGGTGCCACAGACCAAGGGAGCTGCCAGCCCCAGTGGCTCTGTGCCCCACACATTGTGGGTCAGCGGAGAGGAAAGCAGGACACAGGACCTGCGAGCTCTCAGTGTACTTCTCCAGCAAGGACTCTTTACACAGTGCTCGTAGCCAGCTATGCTCCCAGCAGCACAGCCCCTCACAGCTTGCCCATTTTTTGCCTTCCTGGGAAGTCCACACAGGACAGGGGGCCAGTAGAGAAGCCAGGTTGAGGACTTTCCTGACATGTGCTAGGGCAGCTACAACGGCACCCCAAACTGGGTGGTATAGACAGAGTAATGTTCTCTAAGCCCAGTTCTGAGGCTGGAGGTCCAAGAGGAAGGGGATGGGAGGGGAGGTGCCTCCCGAGGCTGGAGGGAGAATCTGCTCCTGGCTCTTTTCTTAACTTCCGGTGGCGACTCAGCAATCTCCAGTGTTCCCTGGGGACAGAAACATCACCTCATCTCCACCTTCCTTCCACATGCTTCCCTCTGACAAGGAAGCAGCTATGTCACAGGGTGAGGGTGAGCCCACCTCTGCTGTGAGCCCACCTCTCCTGAGCTTTCCAGTTACATCTTCAAAGTCCTTATTTCCAAAGAAGGTTACCCTTGAAGTACTGGTATCCGGGCTGCCACATAGGAAATTTAGGGGAACGCAATTCAACCCCAGGTCCGCTGAGACAGACTTCTTGGGCCCCTACTCACAAGGTAATGCGAAAGGATGGGGCTGCCTTGGTCTCAAAGACAGAAGCAGAAATGGTGCCACTTCCCATTTCCATGGGAGCCAGGTCGAGTGCACAGCAGCCGGACCAAGTGTAAAATTGCTCACTATTTTTTAAATATTTTTATTTTTTATTATTAGTACTTACTTGTGGTCCATAGTGATTACATTCACTATGAGGAGTAGCTAAAGGTACACAATACATCTTAATTTTTCCTGTTCTCCTTTCTGGACCTCAAGATCCCCTTTCCATTTACTGAAGACCTATCTTACTGTTTCCTATTGTCTAGCTTTTTAATGTACTTATACTTATAAAGTTTGTATAAGAGAAACCGTGTGCTATTTCATCTTGTGTATCTGATTTATTTCATTTACCATGATGGTCTCAAGCTGCAGCCATTGTCCTACAAATGACTCGAGTTTATCTTTCTTTATGACAGAGTAGCACTCCATTGTATATAAATACCAAATTTTCCTTACTCATTCATCTGCTGATAGACCTGTAGGCATCTTCCAAGATTTAGCTATGATGAGTTGTGTTGCTAGAAACATGAGTACATGTGCTTTCAAAGGAGAATTCAAACCTGGGGCCTGTGGCTGTTCCCCAAGTTGAGCAGCAGGTGACTCTGAAAAGAGAAGGGTTCAGCATCCAGTTCATTCACACCAGCAGCAAGGAGGCCAGAGTCCTCTGCGCAGACTTCCTTGAGAAATGTGTCTCTACTTTCTCAGCTGGACTTTGCCAGCCCCAGGTGACAGGAGCCTGGGTGGGAAGGAGGAGACTGGGTGCACAAGTCTATCGATGTAAATGCTTGGACCGATTGGGGAAAGGTGGTTTTTGATTACGTTGGGTTGTTTTCAATAACTTGGTAACTCTTTCCCTGGGGAAATTGAAAAACGTCCAGATCCCTGATTTATGGACTCTGCTTGTAATGAGATTTAATCACATTTTTCAGTGAGGCCTGTGAAGCACAAAACGGGAAGTCAGAGAGTGGGGGCCTTCTGGGGAGCGGGGTGAAGGCCACTGTGTGAGGAAGGTGTCCTGAACTGTAACTCATGCTACCTCAGGAGGGATCCTGTCCCTTCTGTGTGCGATCACCACAGGCTCCTCCTGTCCTCCCTGCGCATGCTCAAGCCCTGGGGACTTTCGTTAGCATCGCTTTCGCCTCTGAACTGCAGCATAATGGATTTTCTTTCCTTAAATCATTCAGAAGATGTTATATAATGCGCTTCTAAGCTGGAATCGGTCAGCATTTGTTTAGCACCTACTCTGTGAGTCCTGAGGACACAGGCAGGTCCTGGGGTGAGTGAATGGATGTCTGCTTATTGGGATGTGCGTGGCAGACATCTAGGTTGGGGGCAAAGAGGAGGTCCGGGAGCGGCCGGAACCTGAGCTGGACAATCCCAAGCCGGGCTTCGTGGGAAGCAACAGAGGAAGAGCGTTGGAGTGCAGAGCGGGATCCAACGCAGAGAAGGAGGCAATGAGAACTCCGGATGGGGGCGCTCTAGACCCAGCTGAAGCCAGCCCTGGAGGATGTGCCAGGTGAAGCCTGGTCTGTGGCTCCCGAGTCCCATGGTGAGAAGCAGAAAGCCTGGACAGCGGCGGAGTCCTCCCGGTAGACAGCTGCCTTGGCCATCACCTCTCCGCCGTAGTGGGCCAGGCTAATCCTTGGTCCCTCTTGTATTTTGCTTTGGAAACATGACTCTGCCTTACAAGCCCTGAAAATTATTGTGATGTCTATGGAAGTCGCCTGCGGAAACTCTGTCCCAGCACCATGCCACACGCGACAACCACCTCTGGCAATGGAGAGGGCGCTGGCTGATTGTGGCAAGGGCCACGAGTGCCCAGTGCCTTCTTCCAAAGGGTTCCTCTGAACGAGTTCCCTCTGGCACTGTCCTTAGGATTGGCTGTGACTGCTTCTTGGACACACCTTCTCGCCTCACGCAGAGACAGGCAGGGCCGGGCTCAGAACTGCCGGCTCGCTCTTGCGGTCTCCTCCTGATGAGAGTGACTTTTCAGGCATCTTGCAGAGATTAACTGCTGAGGTAATAAAGGCAACTGCATTTAATCATTTTCCTAATTAATGCATTTACTGCAGCTCCTTGCTGCTTTTTGAGCTGAACATAATGAAGAAAAAGGAAGTGCACAAAGCAGGGATCCCATATTTTTGCCCAAAGGTTAATTAACCTGGAGATTATCTGGGAGATGGCACCCACCTCGTCCCTGTGAAGGGCACACAAAGTCACTGCCATGTATGTGCTGTGCTTGGGCGTGGGCAAGGTCACCCCAAGTGAGAATTTGAGCCAGGGGTGCAGCCTTCGAAAGAATGCTAATGTGAGTATTGATTTAATTCAGCACAGCGCACATTGTACTTGGAAGATTCTAGTAAACGAGGAAGGATGGAAAGAGGTGCTGAATGCGACTGTACATTGAAACAGTGCCTCTGTGCTGGAACTTGAATGAAAATAGACTTATTGTCTGTTCACATATTGATCGGGGTGCGTGTCTCACACTGGCAGCCACACTGGGGTGAGATATTGCCTTCCAGCGAAGCCATAGATAGATCTGGAGGTGAGGGCCTTTGAACAGCCTGAGGAGCTTCCAAATTCTGGATCCAAATGCAGACTTCCAATTGCAGTCCAGTTGCAGACTTCGGAGGGTGCAGCACCCCAGCTCCACAAAACACCCACACAGTTCACAGCAGCCATGCTGCAGCCAGCTCGGCCCACCCTGAGAAACTCAAGACAAGAGAGAGCGATGAGCGCCTCCCTTGGGTGCGAGCTCTCTGCTGTCTAAAAGCTGGTCGACTGTGGCTCAGGATTGGATTTATCCAAACAAGAATGACAGCTCCCCCCTTACCGCCACCAGTCCAGCAAATTAAAAAACAGGATGGAGGATGATTTTGAAAAATGTACATGGTAAGTTTTTAAACAGATCCGAGGCTCAGCGATGGCAGCTGCAAAAATGATCTGCTGGCAAAATCGTGAGAGACCTGCAGAAACAGTTGCCCACAATGAAATTCTTCACACATTTTTAGTAAAACTTTGGAGATAGCCTAACTGGTATTATCAGTGTCGTGCTGGGCAGGGTGCTGTCTCAGGACTCAGTTTCTCCACCTACAACTTCACATGGCCACTGGGATTTGAATGACCTGATACTGTCGAACTACTGAGAAGGATGCTGACCCCGCGGGATACACAGTGAACGGCGATCGTCGATGCTGATGCAACTGGTCACAGAGAGAGGGTGGAGTGGCAATGGGGGTTCACCTTCCCTCGATGATCTGGCCTCTTGCTGAATGGGAAGGTGTTCTTAGGAAATGGAAACAGTGAATAGCTTGGAAAGTGCCACGCAATCTCATTGTTAGACAAAGGTATGTAGGTGCACATACACATGTACTCTGAAAATATATGTAAAGTGGAGACGCTAGAAGACTAAACAGTACAAGGTCAGCAGCGGCTCTGTTTGGATATAGGAATAAAAGTGGTTGAGCCTTGAGTTTTACCATATTTTCCAAGATTTTTACTGTGAAAATACGGATTAATTTATCAGTTAGAAAAAGGGAGAATCTGCAGCCACTCGGCTCTATTAGATGGGCTGAAACCTGGTGCGGCCCCTTGAAGGGAGCGCTCTGTTCAGCTGCTTACTGAGCTGTGGAGGACAAGGACAAGGACCAGGACGTGACCGTGTTGCAGCGAAGACTACAGTGCAGGTACGGTGCGTGCTACTGCCACGGCTTCCTTCCTCTGCAAGATGAAGCATCAGCTTCAGCCCCGGCAGGTAGCTGTGATAACCCTCAACCTGTGGAATAGGGCGTGGCCTGCACTGCCTGGTGTCTGCACATAGTGTGCACTGAAGAAATCAATGAATGAATAATGAAAAGAAAATAGTGTTACTGTTAGGAGAGTAATATGAGTTTTTCTAGGGTCCAGCTAAGGGATGCAAAGACAGTGAGTGTCATTGGGGGCTACTTAGCAGGAGTTGACTGGCCCCAAATTGGGTTTTATGATGATTGCTTTTGAATAGTGTTAAAAAGTGACCTGGAGGCCATGGATGATAGAGACAGTAGGACTGAACTTGGAAAAGTCCAGGCACCAGAGATAAATACCACAGAGCAGATGGAAATCAAGAGCAGGCAGAGCAGACTTGAAAAGAAAATCCCCAAATATCACCCAGACAAAGGATGAGGAGTTACCGAGGAAAATCTTGGGTTCGAAGACTGAAAAAGAGTCCAAACAGGACTGTTTGGAGACATAGTTAATCGGTGAGATGCTAAGTTCAACTTTCCTCCTCTCGAGTTAGACGAAGTCATGCAAAGTCAGCAGAAATGCTTGCTGCACTCTAGGGTGGCGCTGCTTTCTGTTCAGGAGGGTCGCCATGCTTGCCGTTGCAGGGACGGTGGCTGCTTCCTTCCTGTAGTCGAGCTCTGTGACCTCGATTGGAATATACGTTTCTCTGCGTATAGATATACATATCAAAGCATCTACAGGAAGTTTCTCAGTACAGTGTTAGCTGCTAAGTAAGCTGGGCAGGGGTCTGGGGCACAGTTTGAGTTCCATCAATCTCATGGGAAATTGACTTCTCCAAATGTTCTCAGAGCTGGATTTCCCACTGGCACTGGACTTGGATAAAGGTCATCGTTGGCATGTTTTTTTAATTGGAGTTAGCTTGCAGTTTGAGAAAAGACCATTCCACAACTGCTAGATTCCTTGGCATGAGGAAGGGCTTTAAGAAGGGTAAGTGATGAGGTGTGTCTTTTGGTGAGAGCCCAGAAGAGCCACAGATAGCGTTCCCAAGCATCTGTGTCCCTGGTGTCAGACACTGTCTCTCTCAGGGAAGCTGTCTGTGTCCAGGAGCAGTCCGCCCCTCCCATGTCCAAGAGACATCCGGCCTTGGCAGTGGCTGGCATCATGGCTGCCTCAGGTCAGGCATCTCCACTTGGTGTCCATCTGAGGCTGCGTCTGAAGAAAAGTTCCATATCATCTAGTGTCCAAAAGGAATGGAGCGGGGGGCTGCAGCCCACACGGCCTTCTTCTCCTAGCACCGTGGGCCACCCCCCCCCCCCCGAATCACTTGGGCATGGCGCTCTGCTTCCTACAGTCAAGCTGGAAAGCGAGGCAGGGAGGAGAAGGCACACGCCACAGGGTGAGAGGGTCCTGCGATGGGCTGGGCTGGAGCCCAGCAGCCAAAGCAGAGTTTAAAGCACTAACTGTTGACAGCACAGTTTGGAGATTCCTGCCTGCCTGCCCCAGGAAGTGGTGCACTGCAGCAGTTGAAATTGGTGGGAGATATTATTGAAAATGCAAAACCCTGACTAGATATCTTAAGTGGCCTTGTGGGGTCTGGTTCACACACCAGATGACAAGTTCCCATTGTTTACTTGGCCTACACTCTCAAGGTGGAGAGAGAAGGTGGGGCTGGAGCTGGTATCTGAGAGAAGATGACTGATCAGAGGGGCCCATCTGCTCACACAGGACACAGCCAAGGAGGGGCAAACGGAATCCCTTGTCACCATGGGCTTCACCCTCTGGGTCCTTCTGACCCTTTCATTTTATGTCCAGAAAGTGATCCAGAAAGATCCTGGACTCCGAACACCCCAAAGCTTGAGGTAGCTTATCATGGAGAGAATTTGCCATCAATTGAATGGAAATTCCTCAAATATCTGTGTCCTTGAATTGCCACTTCCCCGGATACATAGGTCACCAAGCAATGCCTACGCTCATTACATTTTCACCTCGCACTTCTTGCGTCTTCTGATGTGATTACAAAGACCCAGACAGTGTCTGTGGGCAGCTTCTGTCTGTGTCCTCCAAGAGCCCTTGGAGCGAACTTGCCTGCCATACGCTGAGAAGTGACACCTTCTATCTCAAGTGACGTGATCCTGGGGCACACACTTCGAACGCCTCATCTGGAGACCCGCAGATTGAGCAGCAGTGTTTCAGAACGGGAGGGGCCGTCCTGGATCCCCACACAGATGGCGATTTTGGATGGCTGCACGTGGTGGCCTGCCTGCAGATGTCTGGAGTGTGAGGACCAGCGAAGGGATGTCCAGCTGGAGCGTGGTGGCCACTGGCCGCTGCTCAGACTTTGGACTTTAGGAGGAGAGCGATACCGGAAGCAGGCAGGCGCAGCCATCTGTGTGGCACCTGCTTTCAGCACCCTCCAAAGAGGGACAGCTCAGTGCGACAGGGAAGAGCTCTGCCCCGCGGAGGGCCCATCTGCTGAGGGCAGGCAGTGGAGAAGCAATGATTCAGAGGCTGGCAAGGGACAGCTCTGGTGGACCTCTCTGGCTTTTCTCCTTTGGAAGCTGCCCTCCGTGTGTCCTGTGGACTCCATTCGCGCCCATTTCTCTCTTGTCACAGCCTCTGACTGGCAGGTGGCTGGGTGACACCAGCTGGGCACAGACTGTGCCACTCTCCTTTCCTGTCCCTGAGCAGGAGGCGGGGACAATAGTTGACAGCCCAGACTTTGGAAGGTCGATCTCATTTCCGAACCATCCTCCCTGTATCACCCTAAGCAATTTATTTAATTTTTCCAGGTTTCTGTTTCCTTGCCTGTCATTTGGGAATAATTCTAGTACCCATACCTTGGTGGTGATGTAGGAATAAAAGAGACCATCCTGATAGAGAAGTTTATCTGGCCCTTATCATTAAATCAATGTGATGTCCTTTACTTTTCCCCAGTCTGTCACTCTCTGTTTTATTTTCATTGTCCAGTGAGTGATTGGTTTGTTTATTGAACTCGTAAAGTAACCTCTACTCTCTGGTTGTTTAATCTTACCAAACTCTAGCCATTCTTAGCTGACCATGAGAAATTATTTTCTCCCCTAAATGCTTAACTCCTAAATGGCACCCTTAAGCGATTTAGCACCATCGGTGAGAAAGAAATGCTACTTATACTAGGCTGTAGCTTTTATCTCACAGATGGTTCTTTTATAACCCAAAAGCTCTAAAAGAAATATAATTTCTGTCTATTTCTTGAAAGTTTCCTTTGAATTAAAATGAAAACTCAAAGCATTTATTAAGTCATAGAGGCTGATTTTTTTTCTCTTGACACGTACAACAGACTAAGGAAAGAAATCTGACAATAGGGAGCCAGAACTTTCGCAAGTGGGAAGAGGAGGACCAAGAGATGGAAGGTGGGCAGAAGGAGAGGAGGAGAGAGGGATGAAAAAGAATTAAGTGTGGGGGGCTGGGGATTTAGCTCAGTGATTAGAGTGCTTGCCTTGCAAGCACAAGGGCCTGAGTTTGATCCCCGGCACCACAAAAAAAAAAAAAAAAAAAAGAATTAAGTGTGGTATGTGCGTGTCCCAACTCCCCATGAGAAATGTAATCACTAGGTACTGCAAACATGTGCTAGTAAAAGTTCAAAAAAATTAAAAATCCAACACTGCAGGGTCTTAAAACAGGAAGAGACTCGAGGGGCCCGATGGCCCCCGCTCCAGGAGAAGGGGGCTCCCCGAGGCCCCGGGTCATGGTCAGCTGGCAGCTCAGAATCCTGGGGACTTCCGAACCCTGCTGTCCAGAGCCAGTAAGTTGGGGCTTCCGTGTTTTGAGGGGTCAAGTGACTCCTGTAGCTTCCAGGGGACCGCAGTGCCAGTGCCATGCCGGCTGCCGCCTTGTGAGCTGCTGTGTGTGGTCAGTGTCTTGGTCCTTCGAGCTGCGGCAACAAGACCTCACAGACCAAGTGGCTCTTAAGCAGCAGAAATAACTTCTCACTGGTGAGGAGGCCGGACATCAGGGTCTAGCACAGCGGGCTCTTCCGTGTTGCAGATGGCCGATTTCTCATTATGTCCTCATGTGGTGGAGAAATGAAAGCAAGCTCTCTGGCCTCTTTCTTTCTTTCTTCTTTCTTTTTTTCCAGTTTTTATTTTTCATTAGTACATTCCATAATGATTGCTTTCCTTGTGTGGAGTTGGTACACAAACGTAACTTGTCTTAATTCTTTTTTTCATTCCCCTTTCCTCCCCTCCCACCCCTTCCTTCCACCTCTTGATCCTGTTCCCATTTGAAATAGATCGATCTTAATACTTCCTAGTTTTTTGTTTTTTCTTTATTTATATTTTGTGTTTCTCACATAAGAGAAACCATATGATATTTAACCGTGTGTGTCTGATTTATTCCATTTAATATTGTCTCAAAGTAGATCCATTTACCTATGAATGCTTCAAGTTTATCTTTCTTTACACCAGAGTAGTGCTCCACTGTGTGTAAACACCACATTTTCTTCATCTGTTCATCTGTTGATGGACACATAGGCCACTTCTAATATTTAGCTATTTTGAATTGTGCTGCTATAAACATGGATATGTATGTATCACTGTAATATTATGTCTTTAACTCTTTTGGCTGGCTGGCTGGCTGGCTGCAAAGTCCCTCTTTAACTCTTTTGGGAAGATACCTACAAGAGGAATGGCTGGGTTGAATGGAATTTCTAGTTTTACTTTTTTGAGGAGTAACTGCACTGATTTCCATCATGGTTGTACTACACTCCCACCAACAACGTAGAAGGGTTCTTTTCCCCCTCCCCCAGCCTTGCCAGTATTTCTGTATTTATTATTTGATTTCTTCCTTCCTTCCTACCTTCCTTCCTTCCTTGCTTCCTTTCATTTTTCGAGCCAGGATCAATGCTTTCAAAAATGAAGGTTCAGGCTAGCCTTGAACTCACTATGTAGCCCAGGCTGGCCTCAAACTCTTGGTGATCCTCCTGCCTCAGCCTCCTGAATGCTGGATTATCAGTGTGTGCCACCATGCCCAGCCTGTTATTTGATTTCTTTGATGACCATTTTTTTCAGGAGTGAGATGGAAACTCAGTGTTGTTTTAATTTGCATTTCTCTAATGACCGGCAAGGTTGAACATTTTTTTTTAATGTATTTATTGGCCATTTGATTTTACTTCTTTGGAGAAGTGTATAGTCATTTCGGTCGCTGATTTTTTAATGGTCTTTTTCGGGGGGAGAGGGTCTAATTTTTGAAGATCTTTATATGGTTGATATTCATCTTCTGTCAGAGGAAGAGCTGGTAAACATTTTTTCCATTCTGCAGATGACAGCAACAGAAAAGAACAAACAAGAAAAAAGAAGAAAAAAGAAAACCAGAAAGCAAAATAAATGACAAAAGAAAATAAGGAGGGAAAGAAATGAAAAGGAAAAAAGAAAAAGATAAAAAGAAGGACCCCCAAAAATAAAGGAAGACAAAAAAAAATCGAGTCCTTAAAATATTCCTAAGTGTTTTTGAATGAGTGGTTTCTTTCCAGGATCTGCAGTCTTGAAATCAAGCAAGTCACAATTTTCTCCACATAACTTTACAGCCTGTGGGTTTGCGAATTGCCTTCTCCAGTCCAGGGGCCCCTCTGTCACTTTTGGAGTAAAACCCCACACTGTTTTTGTAGTTTATAATAGCTGTATGTTTTCCTTGAGGCTAAAGCTGCTGCTGGCCAGGCCTGTTATTTCTCACTAGAGCTGCTGCTTCTCTGTGGTTTACCTTCTTTCCTGGGCACTGGCCTCGTCTACAATCAGGCTGGTCAGTTGGTTGGTACCTCTAGTCCCTGGTGCCAAAGGGAAACAAAATGCAGAGCAGACCTGAAGTTGGTGGGTGACTGTGGCCAGCGTGTGGAATCCACAGGCACGAATTTGGCAAAGAGTGAATGCCATGTGGGGGTGGGATCTTCCATCCGTGCCAGTGGCCCCTTTCTGTAAGGGCACAAACCCACCCACGATGGCTTCATCCCACAAATGTCATCATCTCCCGAAGATCTGCTTTCCAACATCTTTGTCCTAGGGCTGTTTTTCGACACAGGAATTTGGGGTGTGGAAACATTCAGCCCATGATAGTGAGCCACAGACGCTACCTTTGTGGGGAAGGAAGGGCTGTAATTTGTATCTGAGGTGAGACACACTGCAGGGTCAAGCCCTGGCTGCTGTGTGGAAATGCAGAATCACAGTTGCTAGATATTCTAGTTTATGAAGAAAAGCTGAAATGTCAGATGTTTATTTCCTTGGATTTAAATGTGGGCTAATAATTTGAAGATGTAAGGCAGAAGAAAAGATGCACTCCCCTCAGAACTCTGAGAACTGGTGACCTGGGCTGGTGACCTCTGCTCTGTGAGGCTGTGACAAGCGTCCCAGGAGCCCAAGCACCGTAGAGGGAGGACACAGTGTCTTAGTTAGATTTTCAGAGCCAATGGTTGTAAGAGAGCAGATTTAATAGGGGACATTTACAGATTACAGTATTCACCCAGAAGCCAAATGCAGAAGGTGCCGAATGTCCAGCTAGGCACTGGAGACCCAAAAGATCTAATTGAGGGCTGGGAGCCCACAGCACTGTCCCATGTAGGTCCGTGTCTACATATGATGGCTGGAGCCAGGATACAATGCTCGCAGCAGAGATGACAACCAGAGCCCCTCCGAAGCAACAGCAGCCATCCTCGATGACAGCAAGGCCCCGAGCTCCTTCCTCGATGAGGACAGCCAAGCCCCCTCCAGAAGAACCAGCCGCAGCAGAGCTTATTCTGGGAAATAGCCCACCGACTAGCCACGGCTCCCACTCTGCCTTATGTTGCATCAGCAACAACCCTCAGGTGGATCTCATATGCCCATCATTACATCAACTCAATCCAGCTGGGCGTTCTGGCTCAAGTTGACCACATTAGGTCCACTACACGCAGGAAGCAGGGAACACAAAACAGATGATGGAGGTGGAGGGAAGCCAAGTGGAACCAGGAGGGTGGGCAATGTCATGTTGCAGGTAGAGGCAAGAGCAAGGTGCCACTGACGGCCACTCATTTTTGTAGCCTTGGGTGAATCTACATTTCCCTCCTTATCACCTATTCTGGATCAGAAAGGTCAAAATTCCCATTACCCAAGACTCCCCCATGGCCTCCCTTACCTGCTAGGATTCTTCCAGTCACCGCACAGGATGGAAACTGAGAGTCCCCTGTTACAGTCCAGGGAAAGGCAGGACTCACCAGGGGTGGTTGGGTAGGGAACAGGAGCCTGGCTTACCTGGGCAGCTGGTGCTTGGGGTCCTCATGCTCGGACAGAGGTCGCATCCTTGTTTCTCAAATCTGTCCCTAGCCCGAACTGTGGCAATGTCAGTGACTCTGAGCTCTAAGAAGTGCCGGTGACAGAGACAGGCCTGTCAGGCTGAGGCAGAACTGAACATTGCCGGCTTCCTATGGGTGTCCTGACGACAGGGCCAGTTTCAGCAACGGCCCAGGGGGAAGTGCATTCCTGAGGAGACTGGCAGCCCTGAGGCCCTACGGCCTCGAGGCCAGTGTCCAGGTGTCGTTAGGTGCTGGTGAGAGGAGGGGAAGTCAGAGTGTGCATCGGAAGAGGCCGCGGTGGGCTAGCGGTCACTGCAGTGCCAGCCCTGTGAGTGTAAGACATTCAACGCTGAAGTAAGAAGGTTAATTCTCATTATCCTTTCTAACCAAGGACAGACTGGAAAGAGGTTATGTAGCAAATGGGAAGAAAAGGGAACATTGAAAATAAAAAAAAGTAGATGAAAGAAAATAGGATAAAAAAGCTACCGGTTGAGAAGGACAGGTGGATAAGGAGATTGTCCCCTCCTGTGCTGCCTTCTGACCCCAATCCAACTATCTATTTTCATGTCAGGCTTCGATGAAAGGCAGCATCATTGGGCACCAGAACAAAGACACGTGATCCCCATTAAAATAGCAAGAAGGTCTTCAATTTGCTGTATCCTATTCTGAAAGGATCATCAGTAATTTAAAACTCTTGTAAGCAAGGTGGATTAGACAGGTGTGGTGGCACACTCTAGCTATCCCAGCACTCTGGGAGGCTGAGGCAGGAGCACACAGGTTTGAGCCCAGCCTGGGCAAGTGAGTGCCAGTCTGAAAATAAAAACTTTAAAAGTCTGGAGATGTAGCTCAATGCAGAAGTTTTAGGTT
Organism: Hystrix cristata; assembly: GCA_004026905.1. Lineage (NCBI taxonomy): Eukaryota > Metazoa > Chordata > Mammalia > Rodentia > Hystricidae > Hystrix > Hystrix cristata. The sequence continues at coordinate 19,078 of PVJO010015489.1, forward strand.
CAATCCCAAGTACTGCAAATTAATTAATTGACTAACTAAATTAAAAAGCAAGAACTGGACAATGCATAGGATAATTTAAACTGAAGAAAGCTCGTGCTCAGACATTTCAGCTGCCAGTCCTCACTGGGTACTGTGAGCAGACAGATGACTTACTCAAAGCATCCCGTCTGAGAACAGTTGTGGTCTAGAGATGGTACCCATGTGTCCCTGGGGGTTTTCAGAAGCACAAGAAGCCATGCAGAAGGATGTTCAGCGGGGAGATGGCTTGAAGGGAGAGTTTCAGCAGGTTTCCGGGTAATAGCATGGAGCCCGTGTTCAGGTGTGGGATGTCCCAAGCATCGCCTTCCGTGGGAGGCTATCCAGACTCCAGTGCCATCTGGCGGGGAGCTGCTTGCCAGTTCCTGCTGGCCAAAGTCACTGCTAACTGTGGCTGCTATGCCAAAGATGAAGAGAGACTTTTCAGTGTTCTGTGCCTAGGAGTCACACGGGACATTGCTTGGAAGAGTAAACAAAGGTGTTTGGTGTTTTCCAGCCCTCTGATAGTGGATAGGGAGCGTAACGACTATGTGGGACTCAGACTGTCTGTGACAGTGCAGCCCAGACCCATCCTCTTGATGGGGACAAGTGCTGCCGCCAGAGCCACCGCAGGGACCCCAGACAGCATGGAGTTGAGGCTGCACAATGAGGGCACATTTACTGCATCACAGGCGGAGAGCTATGTGTCTAAATGGGGGAGTTAACAGTCAACCAGCCGGGTGATAGGGAACACACATGCTTGACAGAGCGCATCCTTCCTTAGCCAAAAAGTCTCCTTGGAAATTCTTAAATGAGGGAAATTAAAATGCGTTCTCATTGCACTGCCTCTCATCCAGTACAAAACTTTGGCTACTGCTTGGTTTTAGTGCCCACTTCCTACACAGGATGTATGAACCATGAAGATAGCATTGACTTGCCTGCGGTGGATTCAATGAGGCATCGTGAGGTTCATGCACAGAATGTGGAGTCCACCTCACTCACAGCAGGGCCTGGCTTCTGAGAGCTGCAGGGTCCCACAGAGGGAACACTAGGAAGCTGGATGGCACCTCAATAGGGAGATGGAATGAACTGGGTCCAGGTGGGTTGCTATATGGGTCAGGCCCATTACCTGGCATTATGGTTTGGATCTAAAAGTCTCAGGGACCGAAAGACGACTGGATCATGGGGCAATGTACTCATGAGTGGATTCAACCACTGATCAGTTCAGAGCTGAACATGCTATTAGTTGAGGCCTAGTTGGAAGTGGTCCCTGGATGGGTGAACTGGAAGGGTGGATTCTTGTCCCTGACTCCTCTCTGCTCTCTCTGCGTCTTAGCTGCCATGAGTTGAGCAGATTTCCTCCTCCAGGCCTTTCTGTTGTGATGATTTTGCCTTGGAGCCATCAAACCACAGACAGAACCCACCGGAAACTGTGAGCTAAATAAACCTCTCCTTTAAGTTGCGGATGTTGGGTATTTTATCTGAGCAAAAGGAAAGTAATTACAACACCTGTTCCAACTAGAGTACAAGAAGCCATTTACTCTGGAGTTGATGGAGTTAATGTGACAGAAACCCTTTCAGGCAAAGCAGTAGAACTTTTTTTTTTTTTTTTCTGGTGCTGGGGATCGAACTCAGGCCCTTGTGCTTGCCAGGCAAGCACTCTAATCACTGAGCCAAATCCTCAGCCCTAGGCTTATAGTTGGTTTTTTTTTTTTTAAACAGTAGAACTTTTGACTAGGATGTCCAACTCTCCCTGCTTCTCTCTCTCCCATTCACGAGCAAGAACTGTCATGACTTGGTGAAAGGGACTAAGTGACACTGTGTGGTCTGCAAACGCTGGGCATGTGGTTCCTTCACATGTGTAGGAGAGGCTACTGCAGGGTGCTGCAGGCTGGAGAATGACAGCGTGTGGCAGAGCCCGTGCTGTGATAGAGCCCATCCACGGGCATTTCTTGAGTGCTTAGATGTGTCACGTGTTTCGCCATGCTCTGGAGTGACAGGGAGAAGGCAGAGGTGCTGCCTCATGAGAGGGAGACCATAAGAAGTGCCTTATGGGAAGGATATGTGTCGGGTTCCTGGGGGCTGAAAGGAAGGTGATTTCTTTGTGGCCATAGACTGAGTATCTTAAGAGAACAGACATTTCTTCCCTCCCAGTCCTGGAGTTCAGGAGCCCAGAATCAAGGTGTCCACAGGAACAAGAGCTGTTGATCAAAAAGTACCAATTCTCTGTGATAAGATGAAAAGTTCTGGAGACCTAATGTCTCGCGTGGTGACCACAGCAAACATAAGGTATTGTATACTTGCGATTTGGTAACAAGTGTAGCTACACTTTACCATTTTTTCCCCTTTCATCTTACTTTTCTTTTAACCTGCTACACTTGTTGCAAATAGGGAGAGGTGGGTGAATGGAAGAGAGGGGAGGGGAAGGGGGAAGGGGGGGAAAACCAAGATGTATCATGTACAGGTACAAAATAACCATGTTGATTATGAACATTATGTATACGATGTACCAATACATGTTCTTGGTAAAAATAATAAAAAAAATTAAAAAAAAAAAAAAAGAGATTTGGTAAGAGCTTAGATCTCCAGTGTTCTCATCACAAAAACTGTCAAAGTGGGTGTGTTAGTATCATGAATGGACAACACTAAGAAGACTCCTTTAAGGAATATGAGATGACACCCCGCCCCAGTGCCCCAAGTATGATGACGTGTCGCCTAGCTCTGTCCTGTGGCTGGCTCTGAGTATCATCTGACCCGGCTGGTTCCACTGAAGTCCTTTGGGCCCTTGAGCAAATTCTGATGCTCTTCCATACTTTCCAGGGTCCGGAAGCCTAATGCTTATGTTTAATTATCATTTTGTGAATATAGAAGCCTTTCAGCATTATAGAAAACATATTGTTTGGCTCTAATATTAAAATGCAAAATAAAAAAATAATATTCAGACAAAAATAGCCATGCATTAGAAAAAATTTAAAAACACTTGCAGATACCTCATGCATCAAAAGAGGAATCATAATGAAACTTTAAAAATTTGGAATCAAATCATAATAGAAAAGTCATATACTAAAACTTTTAAGATTCAATTTAAGAAATTCCTATAGAAAACTTTATTGTCTCAAACTTATATGTTATAAAAGAAGAAAGATGGAAAATATAATGAACCAAACCTTGAATTCAAATTGGAGAAAAAATAGTGAAACTGTAATAAATAATAATAAAAATGAGACAAGAAATAAAAAATGAGGCAAGAAGTTAAGGAAACATGTGATGAACACAAGATGAGCAATAGCTACACAAATGTTGTACTTTGTAAGTAATGCTTCGGGATTGTCTAATCTCAGCAAAACAAATCAAAGACCAATATCACCTAGAGCTGAATAAAAATGGAGACAGAAAGACAGAGAACAATAATTATATGCCAATAACAAGAAAATAAAAACCCCACATTACAACAACAGCAATTTTTGAAAACAATTAATAAAACTGACAGAGGAGAAGAAAATCTATATAAACCTTTGATTAATTCTCAAACTACCTAGAGAAAGTACAGAGACAGATGACTATACTGCCACTTTTACCAGACCTTTATGAATCATTTAACCCCTCTCGTGTACAAACTGTTCCCCAAAACTAAAACAGCAGAAAAACTCTCAACTCCATTATGAGGCCAAATAGCTAAACTGAGTAAAAGGCACAGATTTACAAACCCTAAAACATGTTAGCAAACCAAATTCAGTATTAATAAATATGAAATGATAAATAAAATAAACATTTAAAATGTATATGTTTATACATTTATAATCTGTTTATACATTATAATCAGGTAATCTCATCAGTAATCAAGTAAACAGATTAGTTATAATCTGTTTATACATTATAATCAGGTAATTACCTGATAAATTACTTATCATATGTATGTATCACAAGTTATAATAGATAGATGCATAGAAGGATCTCCCCACTAGTGTGTATTCTGGAAGGATGTTAAATATTAAAATATTGTGGTTATAATTATGATAAATAATTCTGTGTTTTGAAACAAACTTGATTTCTATCAGTAGAGCAACTGTCAAAGGACCCTGGATGCATCTATGTGGAGAAATTTTTATGAAGCAGCTAAAAATGAATAAATTGTATCCACATGTGTCTACACAGATTTGTCTAAAATATGAATTTAAACATTGTTTTTCTGTTCTATTGAAATGAAAACGTTCTACAAAACCTTCAAGATAACTGTGTTCATGTACATTTAACATGCAAGACCACACTATTATGTACGGGCATGAACACATGAACACGTGAAGTAAAAAATTTAAATGCCAAGTCACAAACATTAATTTGAGAAAAGTCATGCCTTTTCCAAATGGCATTAGTGAACATATAAAAGCTAGTATCACATATATGGTGTTTAAACATATATAAGATAATTATGGAAACTAGTTGGCATTTAGAATTCTGTAAGAGGGTTGGTATAAGTAGTTTGGCATCTTTTATTTTCTATTTTTGTATGTTTAAAAGGTTTTGGTGTTGAAACAGAGAAAAATAATAAAACCTGCACGGCCGAGCTGAACAGGGCAGAGGAGCGGCGGGGGATGAAAGAAGGAGTCACACAGGACAGCAGGGACTGGGTGGAGCCATCAGCCCGAGGAGCAGAATGGCCGCCCCTGCAAAGAGCAATCTTTATTTACAGGCCTTAGCACAGTCTTCACCTAAAAGCTTTGGCAGGGCATAATATAAAAGGAACGTGCTGAGTCACTTGAAACAAAGGCAAAAAACTCGCAAAACATAATCAGAAGGCTACATCAGCTTAGGGCATTATCAAGGGCTAGCAATACAGGGAAATGGGTACCGGGAAATGGGTACAGAATAAGCTTCTGACCTGGGGCCTTGCCAGCCTGGCCCACTACTCTGCAAACCCAGTACAAACAAGCTTGCTTGCCTTAGGACCTTGTCAAAGCAAGGCTACAGGTGAGGAGCCAAGGATCGTTTCCTTGAAATGCTGCCTAGCTAACGTGGTGAAGGTGATCTGGGGAAATGGGGGTGCACGCAGTGGAACGCTGAGATCTTTCTATGATGGCTTGTGGGTGGGAGCAGAGTTGTTGGCTCCCAACACCCACACATGCTTGGGCTAACTTTGTCTTCCTTCCCTAAAGGGGGCAGTAGTTAGACTATTGGTCTAACAAGATCCTTGGTTGTATTGGCTTTTGTCCTTGAAATCTCCAGAATTGCTGGAAAGTGTCTCAGCAGCCGCCTTAGCCAGATGCAGCAGCGCCACCCAAGCCTTCCTCTGGGCTCGGGTGGAGGAGGAGAATGGCCCTGGGAGGCAGTGTCCGTGGACACTACTGGCCCCAGGTAGAGCGTGGCTTTGGTTTGGACGTAGAGAGCACATTGCATGTGTCTTGTACCCCTTGCCCTCTCCCTCCACCTTTAAATTACAACCTCAGGAAAAGTCTAGACTAAGATCAGGTTCAGACCTGGGCTCAGACTCCACCAGCATCATCCAGCAGGCATCTCTGGTGATGGCTTCAAGGGAATGAGGACTACAGAGCTGGCGCTGGAGCGTGGAGGGATCAGCCGCAGAATCCTTTTTAAGGGGCCCTTTCTTAAACAGAAACATGGTGCTGTCTATTTTGCCTTCATTGATCACGACCTGGGTGTCTCACCACAGCCCACTGGTCTCTCATTTGCATAAAGTAGAAACAGATGTGTGAATATGCAAATACAGCCTGGATTTCTGAGAGATTTCCTGCAAAGTCTTCCATATTGCCAAAGCACGAGCAAAACTCTATAATTGAGCAGTTGCCACAACTGATTGACAGAAAAGAAATTATTATAAAATTTTAATTAAAATACTTCTCTTCAGGTTTTGATGACAAGTTCCTGGAGACGTGAAGAAAATAATCTTATCAATAAAAAAATAAGGAGACTTTTCTTCTGAGAGGATGAACCCAAGTGTATTCCACACCTTCACTAGGATCCGATTTTAGCAGGTGACAGCACGAATGAATTAAAATAATCCATGCAGACGCTTGGGTAATTAAGAAGTCATTTACTGATGACTCGGTGGTATGTGTAGGCAGGTATTGACTTTTTTATAAAGCAATTATATCATGTGGCAATGTCGCCGTCTCAATTGTTGAGAGCGTCAAATTTATTCCTGTTTCTCCTGTGCCTTGTGTGTGGCTATAGTTCGTCACTGTGCTAGCGCCAGTGAAACTTAGCGTGAGTTGTAAAGCCAATTGCAAAATCAAAAGTTGTGTTTTGCTTCTTTTGAAATGATGATGGCTAAATAATGGATTAACTCAGTACCGAGAGGACTCTGTTAGGTTCCTTAGACGCAGAGTTCAAAAGAAAAATTTCAGGATTTACAGGAGGGAAGGCTGTGCAGGAAAACCTGGAAAGAAGAGGTGAAAGAGGACAGAGACGGGAAAAGCCTGCCCCACGTGTGGTCACAGGCAAGGTCTGGCTCTGATCGGGTGGCAGAGAGGAGGCTCTGGGCACACAAAAGCCCCACTGAGTCCCTGGACTGGACTCCCTCTCCTCCCACCCGTTGCTCCCGGGCTGACGGCTACTCTCGGTGGGAGCTGTGTGGCCCCTCGCAGGATGCCGCAGCCCTCAGAGGAGAGCAGTGCCACAGGTGCAGGGGCAGCTGTGACTGCCACGGGCACAGCGGCAGCTAGGCACAGGTAACTGGGCGGGGCCGACCTTGTCTGTGGATCGCCCTATCGCGTGCAGCACTCAGACCCATGTACTTCTCACCTCACCTTCACTCCAACCACAAATTCCACCCTCGCAAGTACTGGGGAAATTTGTAAAAGGAGGGTTGGTGGAGCATTACACACTCGCTGTCACAGAAGACCTTGGGGCTCTAACTGACAACACCTCACCCCTCCGCTGCCCATTCAAAGTCACTCACTAGCAACTAGGGCTTTGGCCACTCTGGGTGGGATGCTCTGTGTGCTGACTCATTTCTCATCCGTGATGGGTCTGCAAGTCTGGTCATCTGGTCCTTATCAGGCTCTGGCTTCCGTACTTCCCCATGACTGTTACCCCTGGACGCGGGACACGGAGAGACACCTGAGTAGATTTGCTGAGCCTCGTCATGTAGCTTTGGCGCAGCTGAGCTTGTAGCCAGGCAAATTACCCCGAACAGCAAGGCGGTAGTTTCTGAGCCTGTGGATTCCCTGGCACAAGGAGCCTGAAGTGGTCAGGCAGCGCATGTAGAAGAATCCTTACTGCGCCCCCCATTAGCAGCATCACTCCTCTGGGTAAAGGGCCTCGAGAGTTGTAGTTATGATCGACCATGGAGCCATAGACTGTGGAGATGGGAGAAGCGAATCCCCCAGAGAGTGATGGGGGGTGGGGGGAGTGAGGCCTCCCCACTCCTGCTCTCTCCTGTTGTCCAGATGAGGCACACTGCACCCCGTGAGGATGACTGGTCGTTATCCCCAAGCAGGGACCTCCTCTGCGCTTCTGACAGGCCTCACCATTATTTTCTGACGTTTCCAGCTTCTGCATGTGGTGTGTGGTGAGACTGGCAGGTCCCCTGGTCCTGTTAGAGCTGCCACAGCTCACTTGCTGTTGAGAGCTTCCTCGGACTGATGCTACGCTCAGGGAAGCTTGGGAGGTTGCGCCCGTCGGCTGAGGCCCCTTGGCCAGGAAGGTGAGGCCACAGCCAGCCTGTGTCAAGCCCTTTCCAGGATGACAGGGTAAGATCTGGCTAGCTGTCCCTCACAGGGCGTGTGGCCTTCTCCAGGGAGGATAGTGTGTCAGGGTCTTGGAGTCAACCTCTGTGGCTGACACATTAGGTGTTTAGCAAAGGCCATTTCCAGCTCAGCCTTACTGGGAAGGTGGCATGAGCGCAGGTCCAGGGCAAGCCTCCCTCTTCTCTACTCTTGAAACCATGGCCTGAGAACCAGGAGTGGGGTCAGGCTGGCTGCCATCGCTGGGGGAGCCATCCTGCCTACGTGGCTGTGTCTCTACCTGACCTCCCGGGCACCTGTCTTCTAATATTCCCTCCTCAGGGACACTGGCCATCAGTTAAGTCCAAACATTTATCTCTGTCCCCACCTTGGGCTCCTCTTTCAATCAAGTCTTGTGCCTGGTTTTCAGCTCTGTTTGCCCACTGGCTGTAGCACGTGAGGATCTCTGAAGATGATGCCCAGAAAGCCCTCATACTCCTGCACGTGGCTTTGCACTAAGTGATGGATAGTTCTTAGACTGTCATTTCCTTCTTCAATGTATCAATAGTGCTTGGCCATGGCTAGCTAACTACACAGTCTCCATAATTATCACCTTCCCCTTACATCCCCAGTGCCATAGATATTGCACCCAAATCAGAGCATCACCCTCCACCTGCTTCTCAGCTCAGAGCACACCAGGTGAAAGTCTCAGCCTGACATGCCTGGAGCTATCCATGTCCTCCTGCCAACTGTGACTGCGTTGTTATTGACAGAAAGAGAGAGTGTTCACACCTGAGAATCTAATGCTCAGACTCTGATCGTAGGCCTAAGGATGGCATCGCCTGTCCATATCAGGTTCTCAGGAAGCAGAGGCTGAGCTGGGGGTGCAGGCGACTGCAGAGGCTGCGCTTCCGAGGAGGTGACTCAGGACAGGGACGAGAGTGCTCGTCAAGGGTGCAGTCTCAGGGAGGGTCTGCCTTGATGTCTCAGTCTTTTTGGGCTACAAGAACAAAATACAAGGTATGACTGAAAAATATGGCAAATATTTAAATCTTTTTTTAAAAAAGGTCTGACAGTACGAGACACATTTCTATTAATCCTTTTATGCCTAGTGGTCCATTTTTGGAATGGCATATAATGATGGAGCATGATAAAAGTTTTTCTTTTCAAATTCTTTTTCCTTGAATTTTTCTAGGTAACAGATATGAATTTCATGCAAAAATTCAAAAAATTGAGGGGTCGGGGACTTAGCTCAGTGTTAGTGAATTTGTCTAGGAAGCAGAGGCCCTGAGTTTGATTCCCACTGCAAAAAAAAAAAAAAAAAAATTGTAACTTTTGGCCTAGTTTTAATCCCCTTCAAACATGCCCCTTCATTTTGCAAACACTTATCCCACCGTCCTCGTCAGGCTCTGAAGCGGCTCTGGACATGCTCTCTCACGAGGGTCTTTAGTTGTGCTGTCATGAACGCCTTCAGGTTCTGAACTGACTCAAAACATACTTTTCACAATCATTTTGACTTTGAGAAAGAGCCAGACGTCACCGTGTGTGAGATCTGGTGAATCAGGTGGATGAAGAGACACCATAATGCTTTTGCAAGTGTTTCTTTCCTTTGGATGACACTCAACGGCAACACTCATTGAATTAGTTTTTTGTCATACTTCGTAAAGACACTCATAAAAGAAGATTTCTAGAAATCCTCTCACTACTTCAGAAAGTAGCAAGAATGATGGGGTAAGCATGTTTAAAGGGTGCTCTGTGGGGGATTAGTAGTAATGTGTCTTTTATTATAATAAAATTTTAAAAATATAAACTTTCACCATACACTTGATCATACCTCATACTTTGTATCATAGTTGGTGTGGCTTATAAATAACCGAAATTAATTTCTCATAAGAAAAAATTCATTCATACAGAAAAATTCATCAGGACAAATTCACTATCTTGGGAGTTCAATATCTCGGAATTCAAAAACAGAAAATTCGTACTGTGCCTCACACGGTAGGAGCAGTGAGGGCGCTCCGTGGGGTCCCTTTCCTACGGGCATTAGCCCAGTGCCAGAGGACTCCCTCCTGTGCCCGAACCATCCCCGAGGACCCTGCTTCTGATAGCGCCACACTGGGGGCTGCTTTCGATGCATGACTTTTGTGGGGAAGTAAACATTCAGCCTGTGGTACTTGGTCCATGCAGAGGGAGCTCAGAAGACCAGATCACCCACCAAGCTGGTGCCTCTTCGACGCTGAGGTCTGTCTCGCAGTCCCCACTGTGGACCTCGGTGCTGGCCGTGGAACCGACTTCCTGGGTGAGGTGCTATATTAGCAGCCAAGGCCAACTGTGGTTGGTGGGTGAGCACTAGCTCGAATGGGGGATCCATGAGGCACCCCAGGGTCTACCACCCCCAAATTGTGTGAGCTCAAATCCCAACCCCTCACTTATTAAGCAAATTAAATCATATCCCTCACCTATAAAATGTGACATAATAAATTCTATCATGTTAACTTTTATTACTATTTGGTTTTGTTGGCATTATTGCTATTTATTGCTATTACATTCAATAGAGATTTCCGAAAAGCTGATATAAACAAATCTTTTGAGATAAAAAGTAGTTTCACTATTTGCTGTTGAATAGTTAAGGCACAATTAATAGCGACAAGGTCAGTACTCAACGGCCCCATATTCATTTGTTTTTATAAAATGATACTACTGCTCAATACTCATGCTGAGTAAAATAATTAATAGCCTGTTGACAGAGATTTCTCACTAGCTAAATGCGGCGATAAATGTGAGATCCACCGACAGGTCTGGATTATAGGTCAGGAGAGCTTGGTTCCATGCCCAGACTCGTTCCCGATGCACTGCGGGGACTTGGGACAGTGACAGCTACCTCCACCCTCCTGTGAGTCTCGTACCATGGCGACCTGGAGGAAAAGTGTTCCCTTGACCTGGTAATGGTTGGATGTGGGAAACAGAAACTCACCTACATACTCAAGAAAAGGGAGATTATTTTAATTTTACTAAGTTCATCCAAACCAAAGAATGGCTTAAAACTCATCCTATGGAAGTAGGGCACCAGGTATCTCCAGGATGGTACCATTAAGAATGCCCATTACGCGTCTTTGGAGATACAATTCAAGTTGTAATTGTCTCTGTGCTCTTAGTGCAAATCCTCATGGCACAAAATATGACTGCCAACTGTCCAGCCAAGGTACGGTCTCGTCGTGAGCGCTGTGCCCACCGGGGCCAATCAGCCAGGAGAAGGTCCAGGTGGCACAGCCAGGATGCCTGCTGCAAGCCGTGAGTGGAAATGTGGATGACAAAGGCAGGTAAACCAGGATGGGAAGTTATGTAGAGCAAGAGAAAAGCTGGTGGGCAGCTCTGGGGCTGGACCACCACAGCTCGTCCTTGCTTTCTTCTCGGCAACTTTGCTGGAGGGTATGATGACCTCATCTTATGGCCGTGGAGGGTAAGAGAGTTTCAGGTAATTTCTTAGCACTGCAGTGGGCAGGGAAAGCTGAATGACTTGACCGTATTTCTTGCAGATGCTGTGGACAGAAGAGCTTGTGCCCCACACAGTTATTCTGAGATTTATTAACGCTGATTTTCTTTGAAGGGATAAAGGTGATGGCTCTTCATGCCGCATGGTGAAACATCATTGTGCCAGCTGTGTGATCAGCTGTCTCTTCTTGCACCTAAGGAGCTGACCTTCCAGTTCTGTGTGGTCCTTGTCCACCGTGAGAACACACAAACACTGTGCCTCATGTCTCGCCTAAACCCAAGACTTATTCTCGAGTCTCCCAAGGCAGATCTCCCCAGGGACACAGTAGATGCTTTTTCAGTTTTGTCCTATGGCAAATCAGACCCCAACAGTTTAATAGTCAGAGAGTGGTATGGTTGTCCAATAACCTTTAATTAATTACTCCATAGTCACACATTTTCTGTGCTGTATTAGTCCATTTTCTGTTGCTGTAACAAAATACTGAAGTTGGATACTTGTAAAGAACAAAGTTTGCTTAGTGAACAGCCTCATTCATTTGTTGTCTGGCGAGGACACTGTTGGCTGGGTCACAACATGGCAGAGAAATGGAAAGGAAACTGGCCAATGACAGAAAGGGGGTCCAGGTGTGTGGTGTGGCCTCCGTTTACAACAACACATTCTCATAAAACCTAACTCCATGAGAAAGACCAGTACTAATCTCTTCCAGAGTGAGGCCCCAGCGGACTAAGGACTCCCACTGGACACCCCCGCACCGATACTACCATACTGAGGAGCGGGCTTCCAGTCCGTGAAACCTGGGGGGACAAAACCAAAGCTCTAACTCGTGATGCTTCAGATCACATGGTTATTCTGTAGTACTGCTGGAAAACTGCAGTAATTTAAATGTTATGCTTGTACAGTATCATTCAGGGGTTCTTTAGTTCTATTGGGTTTCTCTGTCAGTCTCTCCACGGATGGTTTATAACTTACAGAAATTCTTCAATGTTCTGGTTTTCCAATGGAATCATTCTGTTTCCTCTTACTGATATGCATTTCTTCTTGTTTAATTTGGTAGACTTTTTTTTTTTCTGGTGGAGGCAGAGGTAGATGTGCATGCTCAGCTGTTTTGAAGAGAATGCCCTGGAACTCAGTGTGCATTATTGATAAATGCAAGAACCAAGCTTACCTCTTTGGTATGCGCTGACTCTGCTGTTCGTGTCCTGCGCTGTAATTGTAATCGAGAGCTTAGCATTTGTTAGTTTTGGCCTTAGATGTTGGAGGTTTCCATCTCTTTCGTGAAACACTTTTTTCAACGTGGGACATCACAGACAGCCTCTGGGAAAAATGTGGTATGCATTCTTGACAGTTAATCTTTTCATCTCTTTTTAATCAATATATTTCTTCTGATTAATAATAGTTTCAAGGAGAAAAGTAGGTTCTGGTCTTAGAACCAAAAGAAAGCACAGTTTCTCTTTTCAAGAAAACTGCACATGTTCATGTGGGTAGATTTCTCCAAGGGAGGACACCATCAGCTGAACTCCTCTGTATGTGAGGAGTTCAAGGGACCTTTCCTTAGACGGTGGGATATAAATATTTAGACAAAGTCTGTGTTTCTCAGTCAGCAGCAAATTTTATCTGGAGCTAACAACCTGCTATGGCTGTGAAAAGTCCAATGTGATCTCTACATGCAGGAAGCAAGGCACAGTTTACATAGAACAGCCTGCTCCATTTTGGGTATGGTTCTTAAGATGATTTATAGCTGGATGTCCCCCTAAAGCCTCATGCGCTCATAGGTGGAGTTTTGGGGAGGTGACTGGATCATGGGGCTGTGATGCTTATCACTGGATTAGTCCACAGACGAGTTATAGCTGAATGTGATAATGGAAGGCAAAGCCTAGTTGGAGGAGGTGGGTCCCTAGGGGTGTGGCCTGCAAAGGTCTATCTCCCTCCCTGCCCGCCCTTCCCTTCCTGCTTCCTACTCACCATGCTATGAGCTGCTGTCCTCTACCAGGCCCTTCTGCCGCACCACCCTGCCTTGGAGCCAGCTGACTAGGACAGAAACAGGAGCCCAAATAAACCTCTCCTTCCTTCTTGTGGGTGAAGGGTGTTTTGTCCTAGCAATGGGAAAGCGACTAAGACAGTACTTATGATTTTTTAAATCTCAATAGGGTATTATAAAGTTAATAGTCTGTAATCTCCAACTAATCCACAGAACCTTGGCATTTTCTCGTGAAACTTCTCCATTCCATGCACAAACCCTCCCTCTCTGCAGAGGTAATCGCTTCCTTGACATTTTATGATAATCATTTCCTTGCATTTCTTCATAGTTTATCACCTGTGTGCATATCTACACACTGAGAATTTTTTAAATATGTATTTTGAATTACACTTAATCTCAGGGTTCCCCCTCATCTCTTTTATTTCCTTATAATTTACGTGGAATTTAAAGATTGTGTTCTCCTGTTACAGGTTAATATGGTCTGTCACCAATTTCTGAGCCCAGTCTGGGTCATTCTGCCCCATTATAAGCATGGAACCACTAACAAGACTGAACTGACCCATAAGACGGGGTTTGTTCTCGGCTAGAGAATAGGAGAAGCCAGGAGATAGCAGCTTCTCCACCTGCACAAAGGCTGAGGATTCTTTAGGGTAAGGTGAAGAATTTAGATAAGGAAGAGGAGGAAGATTTATTCCTGACTTTGGGGAACGGGTGGGCCCATATCAGGACAGGGAACCATCTTCCCTTGTGGGCTGCAGGCAGGAATCTCACTGGGCCAGTGTATTACAATGACACAGTAATGAGTCTAGGGGTAAAGGGCAGGTCAGCGTGGCATCTTTTGTGGCTGTAACTGGTTTTGCCTGGTTCTAACATGCATCCTGTTTAGCAGGAGTGGCCAGGTCCCAAAGCCTGAGTAGCTTCTCTAGTGGGAATGCTCATTAACCAAAAGGATTGCTTTCCCCAGGGATTGAGAGGGTGTTTGCCTAGGAAGAGTCCATCTCTCCTATATATTTTCTGCAGATTGGCATGCAAATCTTGACATTCTGTGAGACTTATCGCCAGCAACCCCCAAAGATGTCCACATCAAAATCCTTGGAGCCTGTGAGTACAGCACCCTCTAGGGCAAAATGGACTTACAGGATTTGATTCAATTAGTGACGCTCGAGAATCAGGAGATTGTCCTTCCTGGATGATTCAGGAGCACACAGTGTGGTTACAGGGATCCTCATGTTGGGGGATGGAGACGAAGAGTTAGAGAAGTTGTCTGTGGTAAAAGCCAAGGTGGTGGGGTTGCGTACAGGAGCCCAGGGTGGAAAGAAGGCTCTGGGAGCTAGAAAAACAGGGGATGGAGTTCCTACCAGAATGGACCATGGCTCTGATCTGAGCTCTGCATGACCCACTTCAGATTTCTAATCTGCAGGGTAAAGTGTACCAAGGCACGCATTCGCAGCAATCTGTAGCAGCAATGGGAAAAGAATCAATCCCTCTGGCAAGAGCTAGGTGGTGATGTGCTCTTCAGGCAGCATGCAAGTCTGGTATTCCAGTACTGGAGCCAGGCTCAATCCTGTGTCTTCATCTGCTAATTCCAGGGTTGCAAAAAGGCCCTAGTCCATTTCTTTCATTCCCTGTTCTCATAATATCGAAATGCTCTCTGAGATGTTTCCATGCAGCGCCCTCACACAGGAAAAACGATGTGTGTTCAGCTTCCTCTCGTGCTCAGTCATGTTTTAAATAGGATTTATGAAGGGTGCAGTCCATTTCCAACATGATCCTTTATGGAAGCCCAGATTCCTCTGTGTCCGGCTGGGGCAGACTAGCATGCCGAGCTTGGGTCTCTGACGCGGTCCAGCAATCTTCGAGTCTAGAAAATCCCTGTTGGCACGAGGTCAAGACGTTCCTGCTTCATCGAGTGCTTCCTCTGCCCCGAGTCTGGAGTCAGATTTGTCTGAGGAGTCTTGGTGGGACTTCTAACAGTGGGAGGTGAGATTTCCAAAACATGAGTTGGACTCTAAGGGATGACAAAACTGTTTTTGTCTAGGAGTCTGTACTCTTGCATAGTTTTTAATTGACTACCTGTGGAAAAATAACTTTTCAAACTATTTCTCATAAAAGAGATAATTAGCCAGTTTTTTAATAGAAATAAAATAGAATCAATTTCCATTTACCTAAATATTAATGATGAATCAATTTATATTTCCGAGCTAATAACATTTCTTCCAATTTTTAATGATGTGGTTTTGGTATTCCATTCTAAAGTAAAGAAGCCACGTTCCGGATCTTGGATTGGCGTGTTCATGGTATCGGTGGGCTCCGCCTACTGATGGGTGTGGTGCTTCCTTAAAGTGACCCTAACTCTCAACCCTCTGCTCCAGTCCTCTTGTCTCCTGCTTTTCATACTGGTTAAAGTCCATGCCCTGGTATTCAGATAGTCTCTCCTCTCCTTTGACTTTATTTTTTAAACCACTTTATTTACCAACATTGACCTGAGACCCCTTTTGAATTCCATACTATGCTCTCCTGGCTGTCATCCAATACCGGTTTTGCAACGGGACTCTAAAGCCAGGGCTCACTGCCCCGGTAAACCAGCCCTGGAACACTGGGGAACCCACGGTGCTGGGGTACCATCACTCCTGCTGAAGGGAGGGGTGATATGAAGATTAGATAGTGACATGAGTGAGTCAGGCAAGGGACAACACGGCAAGGTAGGGGACGCCAATGGTTATTTCACTCTCTTGGCTGCATTCACTTGGCATTGTCTCCAAATCCTCCCCTGACACCATTAACTCAATCTTTACCCCTTTTCCATGTCCAGCAACCTTCTCTGTATGTCATAACTGGGCGCTGCTCACTCCTGTCCAGAAAGATCTGTCATTTTACTTGAAGTGGAAAGCTCTCGTGCCAAGCCAGGATGCAGCTGCACTGTGATTTCACACTTGCATTTGAAATTATGCTCACTCCTACTGTCTCACGGCCCGAGTACCACGAGAATTTCCTTTACAGAGAAGAAAGGACTTGCATTCGTTGAGTGACCCCCATAGAGATGGCAGCATGCTGAGTGCTCTTCAGACGTTGGGAGTTCAGAGTGTGGGTGCTGAGTGTGTTGGGGAGGCCGCTGTGAGGTTGTAGATTATAGAGCGACCTGGGGGAGCTGGGTTAGTTGGGTACAGTAGCCACCTCCATAGAGGCTGGGTGCTGAGGTCAGACAGACGCAGGAGCCCTGGAGGGGAGCCTTCCGTGCCCAAGGAGTGACACACGCAAAGGCTCTGAGGTCGGAAGGGGCGTGGTGGCGTGGGCAGGTGACCTGTGAACTGGGCTGTGTGGACAAGGGGAACAGATGGTCATGTCAAGTGGATTCTGAATGGTGGGAGGCAGGAGGTGCTGATTGCTCTAGGCAAATCCACATGGCTGTGAGCCCTTTTACATTTTGAGACAGGGCCTTGCTCAGTCACTAAATTGCCCAGACTGAGCTCGAATTTGCCATCCTCCTGCGTCGGGCTCACAGAGTTCTGGGTGACAGCCATGCTCTGCCGTGCTGGGCTAGAACCTCACCTTTTCATTGCAAACCATTTGTTTTCAGTGGGCTACCACACTTGCAGGAGGATCACTATTTATATAATTTACATTTTATTCCAGGAATGTGGTAGCCAATTAAACTGTCTTCAGCATCAGATTCTTGCAGGAAAACATTAACAGTGACATTTTCACTTGTATTTTGCAAGTAGCTGTGGAAATAATTAGGGTCCCGAAGTGTTTGCTAATAACACATTAGGTGGGAAAATGATGCTTTTTCAAAGAGTCCCTGTGCTTATGCAGTTGTCTTTTGCTTACAGCTTCAAGATTAAATTTCTACTTATCATTGAAGTTATATGTACCATGAGCCCCCCCTCCCACTGGTCTCCTTCCCTTTCCCTAGCAGGTCCCCTTCCACTTTCACAGCGTTGTTTTCCCTTCTGGATTGTGCATCTGGAGCAAATGTGTGATACTTGTCTTTCTAGACTTCCTTATTCTGTTTAACTTGAAGTGCAGGTGAGTTCTGGGGCCTCTATTTTGTTCCACGGGTCTGTCAGTTCCACCTTAAGTACTTGCTTGAGATCCACTCAGGGTTCAGTGTTGGGGTGTAAGTCCCCCTCTTCCATCTTTCCTGGGGTTGTTTTGGATCTTAGGTTTCCGTGTCTCCATATACAGTTTAGACTCAGCCTCTCAAAAGCCTGATGCCACTATATTTGGAATCGTATTTATTTTCTAGATAAATTTGTTGCACATAGATATATTAACAATGGTGAGTTTCTGATCTACAAATATGATATATCTGTTCATTCATCTGGTCTTAATATATCTTAGCAATAGTGTGTAGCTTTTATGAGGAAATAATAATTTGACTCACACTGAAGATTCGTGCATTTTATTGTTTACAAATTTTACATCAAAAGAAATACGAAAACTTTTTTGCTGCTGTACTGGGGATTAAAGTCAAGTCTTCAAAGTTAACTACATTCCCAGGTCTTTTTATTTTTTATTCTGAGACAAAGTCTGGCTTTAGTCACTAAATTGCTCAGGCTGGACTTTAATCTGTGATCGTCCTGCTTCAGTCTCCCAGGATGCTGGAATTACAGGTGTGGCCACGAAGCCTGGTCACCAAACTCTTATGATATCAGTGATGAAATATTGTGGGACAAGTGTACTGATGTTTAAAATACACTGAAATATGTTTACTATAAGATGAATTGATATTGAAGTGATGAATAGAACTTTATGTATGTTCATGATGGAAACTAGGTGGTATGATACAAGAGTTTCTTTAAACATTTTTCAGCTTCTTGTGGGCTTGAATATTTTCATATAAAATGCTAGAAAATTTAATCGAATGGTATTTTCAATGAATAAAAGCTAAGGAAATTTGTTAGCAACAATGTACACTAAAATATTAAAGGTAATTTTCAAGCAGACATAAAATTATTCAAATTTTAATCATGGAAGTATGGGGGGAAAAGAAGAAAAGAAAAATTCACATAAGTAGAAATGAATTCTGACTGAATAAAATAGTAGTAACATTGTCTTGTGAACTCTAATATATGTTGAGTTAAATATGATGGCAATACACATGCGATGAGATTAAAAGGTTGAGGCTCTGACACTGTTGGGGAGATATTAGAAGTATGATAAATGAAACATGCATGTTATAATCTCTGTGATAATCATTAAAAGAATATGGATCGGTAATCCAATAAGTGGGAAAAAAGACAAATTAAAGTATTTGATAGATTCAAAATTAAACAATAAGGAAGAGGAGAAGAAAACATTAAAATGTTACTCAAATTTTAAAAAGTAAAAATAAGAATGTAAACTTAAATATATCCATCATTTGGAAATGAACTAATATTCCAATTACTAAATGTGAATTGTCAGACTCGATAAACAACATCGAACTGCATCCTGTTTACAAGGAAGACAAGCATCAGAACTGAAGAAATAGCACAAAGGATCTAGAAAACCTGTACATTAAAATCTGTGGAATTTTCCTGGGTGAAATTAAGGAGGTTGTCAGTAGTCTCTGCACTGATGTATAGGTTCAATGCAATGCTATCCCATTTAGGTTCTTTCTTGTTTTAACTGATTTTTGTGATGATAAATTTGAAAAGACAAAACGGCATTGAGTTTTGCGGAATGGTGGCAGACTGCCCGAGTCGGATCTTCGGAGGAGCAGAGCAAATGTGCACCGCTGCACCCGCCTGCTTGGCAGGACCTGCTCTGCCCCCGCCCGCCACACTGTGGCACACACGTGCGCTCCTGTGCACCCTTCACCTGGAGACGTTCCCAGCGCGGGCAGACACAGCCGGCGCACCCTTCAGAGAGCCCCGCACTGCAGTTAGTGCGTCAATTCCACCTGCATCAGCCGGGGGATGCTGGCCCAGACGGGACGGAGCTCAGAGAGCCGGGGGGCCGTTGCAAGGAGAAGCTCGAAGGATTCGCAAAGCTGGGCTTCTCTGCTGGCTCCTTCCATCTCCCGAGGCTGATATAATAGCTCCTCTGTCATCAGCTCCTCAAGCTCTTTGACTCATGAGAGATGGAAGTCAGACTCACAGCCAAAAGGAATTAGTAAAGAGACAGACTTTGCTAGAAACATATACGGAACAGCAGCGTGCCGCCTGTAGACAGAGGAGCCGGGAAGGACGGCAAAGCAGCCGCCCCAGAGAGGGCTGCCAGTGTGCAATGCAGCGAGGTCAGGCAGGCTGCCTGTAACGGCGTCGGCGTATGTCTAAGGAGTGCCTCGGGCACACACTGTGAGCACACGTGCATGAAGCTACCCGTGTGAGCTTTTGCACTCAGCTCTGCTCTCTGCCCAGCAGCCTGTAGTCTCCCCTCTTGGTGCCTCCATTAGAATGCAAACGACGGTCCTGATTACCTTTGGTCAGGTTTCTAGGGCAACATCACCTTACACTGGCTCGGAGTCATGGTTTTTGTCTTAAGCAGAGAATGGGGTACGGTATGGCAGCATGGTGAGGCTTGAGCGCTCTCTGTTTTCACCTTGAATGATGCAGGAGGTTGAGGCCGGTGCAATGGATGTTTCTCTCCAGAGCAATGTGTTTTCTGCTCCTGGCCACCAGTCACCAGATCTTAGTCAGCGGCTATCACGTCTCTGCATTTTCCTGCCTCACACTGACTAGAGACTGACCAGCTCCACTTCATAGAGCACAGGTGTGCCCCATGCTGATACACTGATTAATGAGTCCATTCGGCAGGTGTGGACAGAGCACCTTCTGCACTGGGGAAATATCCTTGTACAGCAGGCGCAACTCACTTCCTCACACACTTCCTTGTGTTCTAGGGGCTCTTATGTCTTGAAAATAAGGGGGTTCGTGTACATGTTATTGCAAGGCAGCAAGTGTTAATTCTAGCTTCCCCATCTAAGTTAGAATCAAAGTACCCAGAACTAATTAATCAATATTTTTTACTTGGCTGGGCTGACCTACTCATAACAATACTGTTTTTTCCAGAAACTATTTTTGTGACTCTTTTTAATGCTAATGTCAAATATATTTTAATCAGATGTTTTCAATTAGCTATGTTTTATTAAGACTACTTAATGATACAAAAACATGTTAATTTCATATTAAATAATTAGGTGTACCTATGGGCAGGTAAAATAGAATTCACGATGCTTGCAGGAGAAAGAAAGTAAAAGAAATGAATGGAACAGAGAAGAGAAAAAAGAGGATGTAACAGTTACATCTCCGCATTTTCATGTCTTCGGCTTATCCCTGTTTTCTTCCACTTTCTTTTCTTCTAGTGCAAAAGTGTTTACAACATACACAAACATTCTTTTGTAATGAGAACTGCAGTTATTTTTAAAACCAGAAACAAAGAGGAAAAACATTCATGGCCAGTTCTATGTTTGAAAAGATGTTTCATTCAAGAACAATGGGTCTGTTCTTTCATTTTTTAAAATTAAAAATGCAATCCTCCACCTTCCTACCCCGTGTACGTGTAACCATGCAGTCACACCCTGATTAAAAGGCTGCCATTTTGTTTCGCTTTGTTTGACTTTGTGTTTTGAGAACTCACGACAAGACGGACCTCAGAGCGTGGAGCACGAGCGCCGTGTGCTCAGAAAGGAGCGGAGGGTGTCTGTCGCTGCCTCTGCTTCCTGTGAGCAGCTCCCCCGGGAGTCGGCCGGGCGAGGGACTTGGGAGGCGTCCAGGACTCCTGACAAAAAGGTGTCATCCTCGCCACACTCTCTGCTCTCGGTTTCTGGGGTGATTTTCTACACGGAACAACTTGTGTTGCTCAGATATTGTCAGATACTCCCAGCATGTGACCAGGCCCAGCATCCCTCCATGGCCAACACTCTCCTGTCTCAGACCTAAGAAAGATATTATGGGTTAGAGCTAAAATCTCCCCGCAAAGTGTCATGTGGGAAGGTGGGGCATGGACAGAGAGGGTGGATCACTGCGGGTATGACCTCGAAGGCGGGTTCTTGTCTCCAGCTCCTCCCTTCCCTCTCTGCTCTTGGCCGCGGTGAGGTGGGCGGCCATCCTCCTCCAGGCCCTTCTACCCCGCTGTTCCTGTCTTGGAGCCAGCTGACTGTGCACTGAGTCTTACTTACTTTCTCAGTACTAGGACAAATACTTTAACCCACAAGTTAAAGGAGGACAGGTTTATTTCAGTTCACAGTTGGTAAAGGTTTCAGTCCATAGTCACCTGGCTCCGAGGCAGGGCAGCAGGGCAGAGGGGCTCCTCCGAGGAAAGTCAGTCCATGGCAGGGCATGCAGAAAAAAGCAGCCCACCTGTATCCCATCTTCTTGGTATTCCATCTAGGCTACCAACCTATTGATTGATGCTATCCACACCCAGAACAATGCTAACCCAATCAGTGGGCTAATTTAGTTATCACGTACCCTTACTCCATATTCAGATACTGTAGATCCAGCCACCTCTGCAAAGCCCCACCTGTGCGTGCATGAGGCTCTGGGGGGGCATCCAGATGCAAGCAATAATACGCTGAAACCAAGAACCAAAATAAACTCTCCTCCTTTAAATTGCAGGTATCAGATAGTTTCTTCCAGCAATAGTAATGAGTACTATAAAAGTATGAACCCGGCACTGCCCTGGAAACTGTTTGGTGGCCCTCAAAATTGTCTCTCTTTCAGGGGTAGAGTTTTCTTTTAAGAAAGAGGCACCAATAATGCATGCGAGCTGTTCTGGGAAGGAGAATGTAGACCTGGCACACTAAGGACACTTCAGCAGTGGTCTGTTCCACAAGTTCCCATCAGCAGCCAGCCCTGGGCTGTTCGTCCAACCTCACAGCTCCTAACCTCGGGGTGGCCAGTAGCATGGTGGACTTGTGGCCCAGTCATGCCAGGTCTATGTCCTCGCACCTTCCAACAGCCTGCTGGCTTCCTTGGTCTCTGTTCGCATGTCCCTGAGGCTGTGTTGTGTCTGTGTGTGATAAGGAACACATGTCATTTCCACATGATCTTTTACTGACATTTACATTTGGGGAAACCACTTTGCTCCAGGAATCACACACAATTCTCTGTAAGCTTCTGTCCTGCAGAGAAAGGCCTCTCTTCCTATGATCTCCATCTGTGTCTCTGAGTGTTGCTGAAGCGAGGGACACTTGACTGGGCACCTGCGCCATACGCAGACAGCAGCATTTCCTTGGAGTTTTCAGTCTTAGCATCCTTTTCTCGTGTGGACACAGTGCAAAAAGAGTAGGCTGCATCGAACTCTGGGCTGCTAAGGCTCTGCTTCCCCTGATCACTCTGAGCCAAGCACGCAGTGCCCCAGCGGGGGGCCGTGCTTTGCAGCTTGGTGATCGGAAGCTCCGCCACCCGGCCTGTGCACCCGGGTGATCCTTTCCAACACGTAGCAGCCCCAGAGGTGCGAGAAGGCTTTGACTGCTGTGTGAAATGTGCTGCGTTTTCTTTGCTCTGACACGGTTAAGGCACTTAGACAAGGAAGGTGAGTGCTTGTGTCATTCTGGGCTGGAGGAAGAAGGCTTGGTGCTCCACTCAGGGCTGTCATTTGAAATGAATCAGGAGTCTTTTCTGAACCTGGCCACCCCCTGGTGAACTTGAATTGCTATTCTGCCCATGGCCAGCGCCGACTGCATGGGACATCCAATGCCAGCACCTGGTGGCCAGGGCAAGGCTCATCTTCATCCTCCACATGCTGATGTAGACTCCAGGATTTGCTGCTGTCACCTGAGCCACAAGCCATGTGCACAAAAGGCCACCTGATTCCATTCACTGGGTGGGCAGCGTCTTCTCACCTGCCAGCCAGGTTCCCAGGCCTGGATGGCAGAGAGTCAACAGGTCTCTTGTAATCACACTCTTGGACACTGCTCAGGGCTCCCTCAAAGAATCTGCACATTGACATAAAGTTCTGCATAAGAATGAGTTCTATTTGTGCACAGTGCCCCATCTTCGATCTGCACAGCAACAAACAGCTTTGGTATCTTTTCACTCTAAGGAAAATCAATAGACTGAATCAGGGCCTCTGAGACTAAGACAGTCATTATTTCTCTATCTTTCTGTCCATTTATCTATCTATCTGTCTATCTAATCCATGTACACACATATTTGATATATTGTATATGACAAAACCCACTCCAAATCATAGTCTATATTCCAGTCACATCCCAAAGGGCATCCAAATTACTTCACTATCTTGAAATGTAACTGTATTGGATTTCTTGTGAGAAGGTGAGTCTGTGATTAGGGATTCCTGACCTTCAGCTTCCTGTGGGCTCTGTAGCAGCTGGGCCAGCTGCTGGTACTGTTGGAGCGAGATGGGAGGTGTGGTGCTCACGCTGGACTGAACGCCTTTGGCCCAAGCGGGTCTGTGTAAGGAGAGTGGCCTGGGGACTTGTGCAGATAGATGGTGAGGAGAGATACTGCCCCAGGTGCATGGAGAACATTTTTGGAGACAGGATGTAAATGAGGGAAATGGGGAGGTGTCTGCGATGAGGGCAGAGGTGCTGTGAGAGAGACCCTGGGACTCAGCACAATGGCCCTAGTTGAGTGTTTACAGAAAGCCGTGTGCAGCCTGCCACATCACACAGGTGGACTTCCTCCTCCACTTCCTGCGGCTCTCTGGCCTTGCTCATGGTCAGGCTCCGTTCCCACCAGAAGACAATAGGCTGCATCAGGGCCAGTGGGCAGAATATGCAGTCAGTTGTCATCCCTGACAGAGTAACTAATATGCCTTAGGATCAAGCAGTGGCAGTTTACCCAGTTCTTCTCTGCCTGCTCTCTTGGTACAGAACTCTTCTCTGATCCGGAATCATCCTTCATGATGATTTGTAATTAGGTCTAAAAGTAAATGATCTATGAGCAAAAGCTAGACCAAGTTTCAGGCTGGAGAACAGAATCCTTTGAAAATGTGCACCTTTTTGATTGCTCGTGTTTGATAAATCGGACTTATAGTGCTGAGCTTTAGAA
Source organism: Hystrix cristata (assembly GCA_004026905.1). Taxonomy (NCBI): domain Eukaryota; kingdom Metazoa; phylum Chordata; class Mammalia; order Rodentia; family Hystricidae; genus Hystrix; species Hystrix cristata. Next base: position 43,189 of record PVJO010015489.1, read on the forward strand.
AATTGGATTAACTAAATTATCATCTTCACCTTAGAAAGCTGAGCTTTCTTTTTTTCATATCAAAATGTACAGAAAGAACAGATCTTGGGAAGAGAATGAATCAGAAGATGAAGCCCAGAAAGTCAAGAGAAGTTTTACAGTGAAGTGTACTTTGGGAAGTTGGTTGTTTTCCTTCACGAAGATAATTCATCACTTCTTTCTTCCATTTTTTAATGTGTGCAGAACTTTGTTAAGTGGCAATTTGGTAAATTTCCTTCTTCAAATGTAATTAGAAAATGATTATTTTGAATTATAGCCAGCCAAACACCTTCTCTTTTGCAGAAGTCAGGTACATGAGGAAGAAAGAGAAGTTACTGGTGACCAGAAAACTTTACTAATGTTAATTCGAGTCTTGCCTTGCTTCTGGGCTGAACTCCACCAGGGAAGTGAGTGTCTCATACCCCTGCGTGGCCCCCCATCTCCCACTTCTCCTCCCATCTCTGTAGACGCCAGGACCAAGAAGGGCAGAGAGCAGGGAGACACAGGCACTTGGAAGCTTTCCTGTGTCCTTGGGGTGACGCTGATTCCTTCTAGACCCTCAGGACCCCTATGAAGCTTGGGCGGGGTTAGTCCCACACAGGAGGCTTTGGTCTGTGTGCCCTTCTGGGCCAGCACACGTGGAAGCATGACCACATCTGGGAAGAACACACAGTCAGTTGTTTCTCCTGAAACAGAAACACGGCAGTCACTGGTTGGTGTGAGATCTCTGCAAGCGAGAAACAGCCTCATCTGGTACCAGAAGTCAGGCCGTGCTTGGCGCAGAGCCGACATCTGTAGGGAGCACCCCAAGAGATACAGGCGGACACTGTTTGGGGTTCCCAGAGCCCCTCTGGCATGCTGGAGATGCAGCCTGGAGACACCGGGCTGCCAGCCTCCCTGGAGACTGGCTCACCCAGGAAAGATTGCACATGCCTGCTTGGCTGCGGCCTGCATTCAGGAGGTGACAGATGTCTATACGTGGGGGAACTCCATGGGCCATTCCCAGTTCGGGACTTTCCATGGCTTCTGCAGCCCCACAGGACAGCGGCTCCTCTGGACAGATGGCGACCACAGAGCCCTCAGTCGTAACTGGTTTACAAGCTGATCTTCACCTCAGGGCGGCTTCCCAGGAAGCAGTGCGCAGTAGTGAAGGGGTCTCAAAGATGCACTCCGGAAGTCTGTCCTTCACCTGTTTGCAGAAGCAGGTTTGGTGATGTTTACACAGTGACATTGTGACATTCCTTATTTGGAATTCTTCTCAGCTTTATCTTCGTTCTTAGAAAGAAAACAACGACCTCCTTCATATGGCTGATGAGTAGTTTCGTCACCAAATTTGTCATCCAGACTAAAAGAGTTTTGGGAATGTATGAGAGAACAAAAATAACTTCTGCAGTTTTTGAAATATTTATTTTTTCAATTACAAATTAATTTCATTATATTGATGTGCTGCTAAAAATAATTCTGTTAAAAACTGCCTAAAACATGAAAATAATATGTACATTAAAACAATAAATCTTCATATTGCTAATCTGAACATAAAAATAAGATAAATAATTATTTTTGGTATGTATTTATAAACTCTATCATCTAATTAACCTATTTATTTCTAATATTAGGTCATCAGTGTTTTTTGGTATTTTTCTGAAGAATGTATTTTTAATAAGGTTTTAGTTTTTGTAATATTTTCAAAAACCTTACCT
>PVJO010015490.1:0-44898 GCA_004026905.1 Hystrix cristata
AAACTAAAGTTTATTCATCTAACTTGCAAAGGTAATACTTAAAATATGACACAATAATGTAAAATCATAAGTGATATTTTTGACATTAAGTTTATTTAAAAAAATAAAACATTTCTACCTCCTATTTTCTTTGTATATCTTTGGAGAAAACTTGAAGAAATATATATTAGTATTAAGATTAATCATCTCATATATCTGAAGAATTATATATTGCATTTATATACAATCTTTACTACTACTGCTAATTTATTAGTAATATGGCAAATGTAAAATTTACTATGATAATGTAAATTTTAAATTACAACAAAGGAAATTTTATTATACATTCAGAGTAGGATTAAAATAGATAACTACAGAAATAATTTAACATTCTGTGGAGCACATACTATGTGCCAGGTTTTAGGAACACAAAAATAAGTAAAAAATGGTCCCTGCCATTAAGAAGTTCACAGTCTAAAAGGGAAAGCAAAAAAATAAAAGACAATTTAACACAGTGTGACAGCTTGGAGACTGGTATGAACAGAGAAATACAGAAATCTCAAGAGAGTCACTTAATCCTTAGCTGTAGTAATTAGGGCTAGCGAAGATGATGAATTTTAGAAAAAAGTTGCCAAGAAAAGAATTAATGGTGGATGAGAGGAAGAACATTCCAGCTCTATCTAACAGCCTGGGCACCAGCAGTGAAGTGAGGAACTTTTGTGTTTAGGGCACTGCAGATAGTTTGGTATGACCAAACTGAAAGTTATAGGGTGGTGGGTGGGATAGTTGTGAGAGAAAAGGCTAGAGAAGTAGGACAGACCACATCACTAAAAACCACATCACTAGGGAATTCTGAACTCTACCTGCATGCAGTGTGGAGTTTAAGTTAGGGGTAATATGCTGATTTGGGGGTTTTAGGAAGATGATACTGGTGACAGTAGCAAGAAGGAACTGGAGGCAGAATCACTAGTTTAGATGTTTCTATAATGATCTCGACTTCAAATAAGAATGAAAATTAAGTAATGAAGAGAAATAAAGATGGAGAAGGGTTGGATTACTTAGGTATTTGGGTGATAAAGAACTGATTGTTGACTGGACATGGAAAACGATGGAGAAAAGTAAAAATTGTGACTATTGAAAAGCACCAGTCCCTTTCCCAACATAATACATTTTAGTCCTTATTTACACTTTCAGTGTCTCACACAAGAGAAACAATACAGTATTTAAACATGGGTCTCTGATTTATTTCACTTAAGAGTATGGTTTCAAGATGCACCCATTTACCTAAAAGTACTTCAAGCTTATCGTTCTTTATGCAGAGTAGTACTCCACTGTATAGATAAAACCACATCTTCTTTATCTATTCATCAGTTGATGGGCATTTGGGCTGTTTACAAGATTTAACTATTACAAACTGTGCCGTTATAAACATGGGCATGCATATATCACTGTGGTATGATGCTTTTAATTCTTTTGGGAAGATACCAAGAAGGGGAATAGCTGGGTCAAATGGAATCTCTAGTCCTAGTTCCCTGAGGAATCTCCACACTGATTTCCATAGCGGTTGCACCAGTCTACATTCCCAGGAACAGTGGAGAAGGGATCCTTTTTCTCCACAGCCCCTCCAGCATTTGTTATTGGCTGATTTGTTGATAACAGCCATTCTTTGTGGCATGAGGTGAAATCTCAGGGTTGTTTTAATTTGTATCTCTCGAATGACCAGTGATGTTGAACACTTTTTCATGTGTTTATTTACTGTTTCTACTTCTTCATCTGAGAAGTGTCTATTCATTTCAGTTGCCCATTTTTTTGGATTGGGTCTTTAAATTTGGGGGGGATCTCATTTTTTTGAGCTCTTTATATTTGAGATCACAGTCCTTTGTTGGAGGAACAGCTGGCAAAAATTTTTTCCCATTCTGTGGGTAGTCTCTTCACTCTGTTGGAGGTTTCTTTTGCTATGCAAAAGCTTTTTAATACAATGAGATCCCAGTTGTTGATTCTTTGTGATATTTCCTGGGCAACTGGGGATTTGTCCATAAAGTCCTTGCCTACACCTATGTCTTCAAGAGTTCTACCTAGTCTATCTTCCAGCAGATTTAGTGTTTCTGTTTTAATATTTAGATCTTTGATCCATTTTGATTTTAGCTTAGTGCATGGGGAAAGATACAGGTCTAGTTTTAATCTTTGGCATGTGGAAGAAATTGTTCACATGGGAAGGGGAACAAGGTAGACAGGGGGGAAAGGAATGGAGGGACAAGAGAAAAAAGAATAGAAGGAAAAAATGGAAACATACTTTTGTAAATAAGGAGGGGTTGAAGGGAAGGGAGAGGAATGGGAGAAAAAAAGCATCAGCAAGATATGTCATGTACTGGTACAAATTCCCTATGATGAATGTTATCACTATGTATATCTAAAATGTACCATTGAAATAAAATTTTTAAAAATTTTTAACCAAGAACATGTATTGGTACATTGTACATATAATGATCACATTCATCACAGTTATTTTGTACCTGTACATGACATATCTTGGTTTTCCCCCCTCTTCCGCACCCCTCCCTACTGTCTCCTCCTTCCCTATTTACAGCAGGTTTATTCATATTTTTCCATGATTTCCCTTTCCCATTTCTTTCCTTTTTTCCCTTCCTGCTTTTCCCCCTTCTCTCTTTGTAGATCTCCTAACTTTTGAATATTATCTTCCTTTTATTTAATATCTATTATACCTCTTTGTCCTTATTTACACTTACGGTTTCTCGTATCAGAGAAACAATTCGATGTGTACTCATGAGTGTCTGATTTATTTCACTTAAGAGTATGTTCTCAGGGTATATCCATTTATATACAAATGTCTCTAGTTTACCTGAAATAAAATTAAAAAAAAAAAAAGAAAAGCACCAGTCATTCGCTGAGGTAGAGACTAGAGGAACAGCAATTAGTTTTGTGAGATAATGAGTTTTGATTTTGGTGTAAGTGATTTAGCTAACACTCCAACTGATAGTGGTTTATTTTTCCGAAGCATAATAGGGGATCTGATCTTGTCTCAGGAACACTGACATCAACAACACCAACAATGGTAGTTGACACTGGAAGAGTACGCGGCATCACCTAGGAGGTTCAGAATTTAAGCAGATAAGGGGATAAGAGTCTGAACTTTAAGGAACACCAACATGTAATGACAGAGGAAGGTAAGGAAGTCCTTGAAGGAAACTGAGAAAACTGTTTAGAGAGGGCAGAGAAAAATCCAAGATGGTCTAACGTCAAATCTTGGAGGAAAGAGTTACAATAACTGAATGTTTATGTGGGTCAAATATATTAACAACTAAGACACATTCAATGGATTTAGCAGTTAAATTACTTGTAACATGGTTAATAAGTTTCAATCATGGGGAGCATGGCCAGATTATAGCAGGTTGAGAAATGAATGACGGAGAGTCAGAAGCAAGAAGCTGTTTATGAGGACACAAAATGAGAAGCACTAAAGACAATGAATTGTCTGCTATCTTAAAAACTAAGATATTCATGTAAACCACAAATATCATGTACTTGAAAAATAGGCAAAGGAAACCACATCAGGCGCCTTTAGCGCAGAGGCTGAAACTTAATTTGAATTAGTTCAGTACAGCAGACAGGGGACTGGACTGGAACCATGGTCTTGAAAAACATTTCTTTTATGGTCCTGGGGATTGAACCCAGGATCTTCACACTGAGCCATGTCCCCTGTCATTTTTTATTTTTTACTTTGAGATGGGGTCTTGCTAAGACACTAAGTTGTCCAGGCTGCGCTTAAATTTGTGGTCTTCCTGCCTCAGCTTCTCAGAGTACTGGAATTACAGGCATGGGGTCTTGAATGCAAACGTGCCTCTCTCCACAGCCATTTCTCTCTCCTGTTGGCTCTACATTCTCTTACTGAGGATCCATTTTTCTGTGTGGGCGGGAGCAGTTTCATTCACTAATGAGGAAAGGGCCTCTGTACCAGATCCTGAAGAGGGTGATTTGGCTCATTTTCCACCCTTAGACTCCTAATGATATCCTTATGGGGATATCATTATGGGGAAGAAATGAGAAGAGTGATTCTCCCTAATTAGGGCAATCTCTTTTAACATAGTAGGGCTGCTTCTTGGCAGACTTACTATCCTTCTCCTTCCTAATTCTTTTATATCCCCACTTTTGGTGGCATTGTAAAGAGAATTCCTACCTAAATAGTTAAGATGGTAACTGATAAATCTTTAGATCTGACGATGTAAAACCCTTCCTTAGTCTCTAGTCCTATGATCAGTTAACATAAAGTATTTATGTTGATGTGCTTTAACTTGCAGAAAAGTGGTGTATATTTTAAAAGAACTATAGAAACTAGCTCCAGGAGGTTGAGGTCCACTGTAATATTCCAGAGAAGGAAAAACATGTCACACTCTGGATGATGAATACCAGCCCCTACACCCACACAGTGCCCTGTTCCTGCTTTCCATCCCCATAAAAGCTCTTTGTGCTCCTGAGCCCAAGAGAGGGAGCTTTGAGGTTGACACTGATTTTATCTTCTCAGCCCTTGAATAAGCCTGATTCCTTCCCATCAGTTCTTATCTCCTGAGAATTGGCCTTCAAGTGGTGAGTAGCCCGGACCTCTTCTGGTAACAAATTGTGATAGAGAGTAAAGAGGTTGTACAAAGTCAATCCACATCCATTAAAATAATAGATAACAATGTATCTGTACATATGTTGCTGTACACAGATACTATTCGATAAAATGTTTTACTAGGTTTGATTTTTCCCATACTTTCAAAATTGCAAAGTGCTTTCTTAGCATCTCTTATTAAATAAGATTAGTAAGATATCCCTTTTTTCTAAGTGTTTGAACTTGGTCTGGCTGACAGCATTTGAACCAGGGAAGTTACTGAATAGCCCTGGAAGCTGGACAGCCTGATTTTCAAGACCTCTTCCAATTCTAAGAAGATAGGAAGAGATAACAAATCATTATCTGGAATCTTATTTGTCATGCTACAGAGTACATTTTAAGAAAATCCCATACAAACTAAAATCTTTTGTAGATATTTTTTGCTATGGTGCTTCCCATGGTCAGAACAATAATATGGGAAAGGGAGTACTGTATCATCTGCTTTTATGAAAAGGAGAAAAGTTGAAATAAAGGTTCCTGGGACATTATAAACTGTAACAAAGTCAAGTGTTAAGGTTTCTCTAGAATAATAAGGAGAGAATGAAAAGGAGCTGAAAGTCCTTTGTTTTGGAATCTACAAGGAGTACACTAGATGGTGCTACTAGGCTATCAGAAAGATTTACTAAGCAAGACAATGTGGCAGTTCTGAAAGTAAAGTGTTTTGGAAACTTCCCATCAATATTTAGCCCCTAAGAATCATCTCAGGTTTGTAGGAAAGTAACTGGAACATTAATCTGATGAGTTTTAAGCCTAAAATTGGATTACTATTAAACTAAACTAACAAGTTTAACATATTTTAAAATAATTTCACTATTTGAAAATTCAGTCTGATTCCACTGAAATGGAAATTTTAGCTACTGAAAAGTGAATTTATTATTAATTTAAACAAATTCCTATCCTTTTCACTTAGCTAGTTCTTCCAAAGCTAGTTACATTTACTCTTGATAGACCTTAGAAGATAGTATCTTCAAGTTGTTTACTAAATTTTAAAAATTATCTTTAAACAGAAAACACTAAGCTCTACTGTTTAAATTACTGCAATATACTAACACAAATACATGAAACAATACATTTTGAAATCATTCTATCAGTATATTATTTCTTATAAAAATAACATTTCATGATTTTTCACAACATAGTAAAACCATAAAAATATTTTTTACTAAAGTGCAAAATAAATATAAAGCTTTACTTTTATAGTATTTTCTATTGTTTTCTTTTAAATGTTAAATATTAAAAAGGTTGAGAAAAATGAATAGTTAAAAATATATGTTTTGCACTCTGAGTCATTTTAATTTTAAACTCTCAGAGTTACAAGACCTGTTTATGATTTTTTTCACTTATCTTTCCAGTTCTGCTTCAAGAATTTCCCCCCATGTATCTGCATCCATCGGGCACATGATTTTTTCCGGGAGGCTAACGGGAGAACAGATGTTGCTGTATCTGCCACTTAGCCATTCGTGTTTCACTTTACTCTTCTGGTAATTCCTCAGTAGTATTACCTGAAAGGGGTAAACCATCATCATTGACAAAAAATGTAGTAGGTGGCTGGTTAGTGAATTTGTTTAAAAGTAGAGAAGCTGACTCACAGGTCTAAGAGGAAGATTATACACGTATATCAATGAATATATTCATATATATATTTTACACATATATTAATGAATCAGTGTGCATTCATGTATGTATGTATGTAGGTATGTACATGTATATATACAGAGAATAAGCCACAGAATTTACTGGAGTTTTGGACAAGGTGGAGTGACAAGAAATAGCTACTTTCGCTTAACAGAGGAAAACAATTTTTGAATGTAGGATTTGAAAAATATAGAAGGACAGATGTGAGATAGTGCGGACAATGTTTATCAGGGAAAGACTAATAACTCAACTTTTACTCATTTCCTAAAGCTAACACATTCTGTTATTCTGCTTATGTGATCCTACCATCTCTGCATGCTCTGCATGTTTCTCTGCATATCTAATCTTCCCTCTTCCAAAGTCAATATACTCTGTATGTTGCATACTGTTATTCTGCATATGTAATCCTACCTCCTCAAGCAGAAGTTAAGAGTTGCCTCAAAACTGCTGACATGACACTGTCAAAAACACTGCGCACTGCAAAAGTTAAACTTACCCTCCAGGAATACCCACTCTCTAGATCGTTATCTATTTCTCTTCGGCACACAGCTCTGACAGTCAAGCAGTGAGGCTTCCACAAGGGGTCACTGTTTCTTATTGCAGAATTCCAGCTCCTGCATGTCACTGATGCTCTGCACAAACTCAGAATGTCTAGCTGACTGAAAATTTTAAAAGTGACTTCTATAGGCAGCAGTTCAACAAAGTTATTTTGATTCTCGGTTTTTTCCTTCTCAGCATCTACAGAGTTCAATTCTATGTCACGAACTCTCAATTTATTGTTCCTCTTGGAATTTTTCTTCATCGCTTAATGTTCTAGTAAATTATCCTCATTTGTAACCTAAAAGGCAAAATTTAAATACTCAGTCTCTTCAGATCAGACAGTAAATCCTACTTTCAATCATATACATTTTTGGGTATGATTCAACATTTCCCAATCTATAAAATGGGACAAATGCTGCTTCTCTCTTGTGTGTTCGTATAAAGATTCACAAGGATGATTATAAAACATGTAGCCTCACATCTGAATTGCACATGGGAGGCACTCAACATGCCATGTTCTTTTTAAACATTTTAAGTAAATGGGTTTCCAATTTTTCGTTCCCAAAGAAAATTATCTAAAATAGGGAAATGATTCTCTGTGTTAGACCCATATTTATTGAGTTTAGTGATAATGACTATTATGAGAACACATTCAAGTACTTACTGCAAGTACTTCTGAAAATGTGCATGAGTCGATCAGATTAAAGTCCTTGTCATTCAGTTCGTCATCTGTAATTTGTGACTTAGTCAATTATACTTAATGGGTAGGGACTCACAGTCAACACAAATACTACCTGAAATGGACAAAAGAATGAGATCCCAGTTATAACGGCACAAAGTCTCAAATGCTCAATTCCGTTTTAAGATTAGTGTTTTAGAAATGTTCCCTTGAAGCTATCCCATATACATAGTTAATCATGAGCCAAGTATAACAGTTACTGAGCCCATCACACAAGTAACAAATATAAACGATGTAATTTAGCTACATACTAAATAATTTAGTGACTAATTATTTAAAGTCCAGTTTCAGCTCATTTACTCAAGGCACATTGGTGTGAGCTTCTGAATCAGTGTAACCCTGGTACATCACCACTCTTGAACTACTTTTGCATATAAAGACAGCTTGTATTTACTTAAAATCAGTTTATTACATTTTACTCTTTTAAAATGAGGGGTTGGGGTGTAATGCAGGGACTTGAGATACAGCTAATTATCTTTTTAATCAGCTAATAATAGTTCCCTTTTCTAGAAGTGCTACTCCTTTATGTTTCTGGATTTGCCAAGGCCACGGTGGCTGGCGTTCATTAGGTTGTTTATGATCCAAATTAGTTGTGGTAGTTATACAGTAATTGTAATGTGTGTGTTGAACAGAGGACTTCCTCTTGAGGGTTTGGGGAAGTAAGAAAGCAAATTGGTAAACTCAAGAACGTAAATCAAGAGCATATTTTTGCCACACCCCTTTCCCCCTCCCATCATCATTACAAACCAAAGACAAACCATCATTCTCCTGAATCTCAGAATATTACACTGCAGTGAAAGATTTGTAGTGAGAGCTCCAGGATCTCACTGGAGAATAAAATGCTTCCTCACCTCAAAGGAATTTCTCAGGAGGTAGATGAAAGCTTTTGATTTTAAGTGGCGATGCGGTGGGCAGGTTCTTAAAGTCTCACCAGAAATCTTTCAAGATCAGTTTCGACCAGATGTCTGGACAACTGCCCCTTTACGCCCCTTCTCCTTTGTGTACCAAATTTTTCTCAACTGTTCCTCCAGTTAGGTGAGAGCCCTTCTCCCTTCAAATGTCACTGGAGGGAGAGGGCGGAGGGGCGGGCGCTGCTGGGCTAGACTCGATCTCAGAGAGCCTCCCACACCGTCCGGACCCTACATGTTGGGGTCACGACCCGGCGTCCCATCCAGGCCACCCTTCTAGTGCGGTCCGTGTGCGCTGCAGCCACCCGAGTCCCAAGAACTCGAGCACTGACAAGTGAACAAACAAAAGTTGGTAGTGCCACCGCGGCTCCGGCCGCTGAGGAAAAGCTGCGCTTGTGTCAGGGACGCCCCCTCCTCCCGACTTGGAGGCCAAAGCCGTAAGGGTAAGAAGACCCTCCTACCTCCTGGGTCCGTCTGACTCCTCCCGCGATTTCAATTCTCTGGGATTGTTGTCCTTCCCCATAGTCCTCACGTCCCACCCACTTTGGCCCCGCCCCGGCCACGCGAGTTCATGCAGGCGCAGAGGGCCGTCGCAGTGCCTTCTGGGATTGGTAGTTTTCTCAAGGCATTTTAGTTTGGCAAAGGAGGGTAAAGGAAGGCATTAGGGACTACGAGGTCCGGCGTCCTATGAAGCTGGTGGGCGGTGAGGAGGGTTGGGGGGGTGGAGAAGCCGGGGCTTTCAAACAGAAATTTGGAGGCGGTCGGAGGGGGGAATCCCCGATTGCGTCACTGCCTCAGGTGTAGGGCGGGACTTCGACGGCGACGCAGGGGCCTCCAGTGCTGCTGGCCGGGCACTCCTTCCCGCGGAGTTTGGCTCCCCCCCCCCCCTCCCCTGCCGCACCGTGTTTCTTCGGGGCCTGGGCGTGCCCCGCGCGCCGGCGGAAGGCGGAAACGACTGCGGGGGCCGTCTTCTCGAGAAGGGGTCTAATCCTCGCCTGCCATGTCTGGGGGCTTCGAGCTGCAGCCGCAGGACGGCGGCCCCCGGGTGGCCCTGGCGCCCGGGGAGACGGTGATCGGGCGTGGGCCTTTGCTGGGAGTAAGTGTGGGAGGGGGCTTGGCTGAGCTGGCCAGCCTGCAAGGTCTTTGCTGGGTCTGAGGTTCTTCTTCCGAACCTGGATCGATTTCTCACCAGCCAGTCCTCCCTGTCTGGATTTTTAGAAGTTTAGGGTAGCACGTTATACAGTCCGCTTTAGTCAACTCACAAAACATTTCTTTATGTTGCCTTAAAAAGCACTGACTGTACAGTCATTTTCATTTTATCCAGGGGTTGGCAAACTAGGTCACTGGGGCTAAGTCCAGCCCTTGTTTATATGGCTTATCAGCTAAGAGTACTTCTTCAATTTTAAAATGTAAACAAAAACCTATTAGTTACTCCAAGGGTTGACAATATTGCGTCTAGGCCTGCAAAGCCCAAAATGTTTACAGTAGTAGCATCTGGCTCATTACAGCAAAAGGTTTGTCCACCCATTATCTTATCTCCTGTAGGCTAATTTCTTTTTAAGCTTTGACTTTCTTTGAAGGACTGGGTAGGCCCTACTTTTATTATAATATCAGAATGTGTACTGTTGCTGTCATTGGCCTAAGGACACTTTTTATACATCCACTAATCAGCTTTTTTCAAAACCCTTTGAACCAGGTGCTTTTAATTATCCTCATTGTTCAGACAAGAAAATTGAACCATATATCGGTTATTTAAAGCTTTTGGACTCATGTTGGCACAAAGCCACATATTCTCTATCTTTTCAGGAGGATTAGGAGTTAGAAAATTTGCAAATTGCTTTTGGAGTTCTATAGATCTCTTCTTTGTGTGTGTGTGTGTCCCCTAACATTCAACATTTTTCGCATAATGCCCATTTTGTACAGAACATTTTGCAGGTCCTAGCACGGTGGAGGTTACAAAGATGAATGGGGTGTAGGGTCCTTATCCTGTAGGAGTTTTCTCTTGGACTCTTTATACAGACCTATGGCAGCTGACACCAGAGAGTAAGGAGTGTTATTTTTCTGGTTAAACCATTGGTTTTAGCCTCGTGCTGTTCTGGGAGCAGGAAAAATAGTGGTTTAAGGTTGTCTTATGGAATTTGGTCCTAAAGGGGAGTGTGTGTGTATGTGTTTTTGTATCTATGTGTGTATGTGTGTAAAAGCACGTATGTATGTTGGAAGGTTATTGAGAAGTAAGTTCATGTTACTGGTTTTTTTTTTTTTCCTTCTGGGCAAGTGATTATTTAAGTGTTTGAATAATTTAACATTACTACTTTTTACCAGTTTATACAAACTTTTGAAGGAGCTCCTCAGAGGTTTTTTTTAAAATATATATGGAGTTTAGGAACTCAATGAAGTATGTGTTTCATTTAGTAATAATATGTCTGTTATTAAAAAGTTTTGACCTGCTTAAGAAATTGTGTCACCAATACAGAGTACTGTAGGTTTGGTTAAAAGACGGATGGATTTTTGGCCTGTATTTTTATAAACTTGGCAGCACCTTTTCATTATTTGTAGTGTGTTCTTTGTGTTGGAGGCTTGCTAATGTGCGGTATCTGTTTTCAAAAATGGCAAGTAAGATGTTGGTCAATTATCTTACCAAGATTTTGCTTTTCCTTCATTTTATTTACTTTTTGTGGTACCGGGGATTGAACCCAGAATCTCTGCAGTGAGTTTTATCTCTAGATAGCCTTTTTAAATATTTTTTAAAATTTCGAACAGATTCTGCCTAAGTCCTGAAGTTGTCTGGGCTGGGTTTGAGTTTTCAGTCCTCCTATTTCAGCCTCACAGAATGCTGGAATTATCGGTGTGCACCACCACACCCTGGCTTTGCTTTTCCTTTTTACATCATCATTAAGTAATGAGTCTCTGTCATCAGGTTTGGGAGGTATTAGAGGTGTTTATGAATGACATCCTAAATGTGTTGAAGGAAAAGTTTGAAGAACAAGCAAATCACTTTGTGGCTTTTGGATTCTGGAGCTGACATATGTAGTTCTTTCTTCTCTGCAGTGTGTACTAGTAGTGGCGGCATGCGTCTGTAATCCTGGCGACTTGGAGGCAGAAGCAGGAGGATTGCAAGTTGGAGGCCAGCCTGCATGACTCAGAGACACTCTCTAAGTAGAGACATTTTCTCAAAAAATAAAAAGGGATGGTGATGTAGTGCAGTGGTAAAGTATCCCTGGATGTGATGCCCAGTATTGCACGAACAAGAAAAGAAAAAAAAAGAAGCAGCATAAGGGCTGTCCTTTCAAACAACAGCAATTCCAGTGAAATTTTTATGTAGTTCAAGAGAGCAAAGAAGGTTGTAAGTGGGAAAACTCAGGAAGTTCATTGTAAATTCATATCTATTTGAAATATTAATAAGGGTGACTTTTGAACTCACTCAACTAGCTATGGTTTTCTGACTCGAACTGCACAAATCTTGATTGCTTTACAATTCAATATATACAATGGTCTTGTTAGTAAAACATTTGGACAGTGAGAATGTCTTTATGTCTTTACAGTGGCAGGAAAACAGCGAGGAAGCTTGTCACACACTGAGAACAAAGTATAGTGAAATCCAATCTTTGTTGCAAACATTTCTTTTTAAATATATTAGTTAAAAGTAGAAATTACTTTATTGATAGGTTCAAAGCAAAATTGAATGAAAAGTACAGAGGTCTCATGAGATCTCTGGCCTGATACATGCACAACCTTCATTATCCACGTCTTATTCCAATGTGGTAGATTTATTTCATTTGATGAATCTACATCAAAACACTATCACCCAAACTCTGTAGTTTATATTAGAGTTCACTCTTGGTGTTGTACATTCTGTGGGTTCTGATCCATGTATGATGACCTGTAGCCAGCCACCATTGCAGTATCAGATAGACTAGTTTTACTGCTCAAAAAATCCTGTGTTCCTGCCCATTTATCCCTTCTTCTCCCCAGTTCCTGACATCTGCTGAGCTTTCAATCGTTGCTGTAGTTTTCCCTTTTCTACAGTGTCATATTTTTAAAATCATATGGTATATAGCATTTTCAGATTTCATTTAGTTATGTACATTTAAGGTTCCTCTATGTTTTTTCATAGCTTAATGGCTTCTTCTTAATGATGATAATATTTATTGTTTAAGTGTACCACAGATAATTCATTTACCTACTGAAAGTCATTTTGGTTGCTTCCGAGTTTTGGCAGTTATGGATAATGCTGCTATAAACATCCATATGCAAGTTTTTGTGTAGATACAAGTTCTTTACTCATTTGGGTAGATATCAAGGAGCACAATTGCTGGGTAATGTCATAAATCTGTTAAGTTTTGTAAGAAACTTCCCACCTGTCTTTCAAAGCGGCTGTACCTTTTGCATTCCCACAAGCAATGAACTAGAGTTCTTTTTGCTTCATATCCTTTCCAGCATTTGTGTCTGTCAATGACTTGGATTTTGTCTGTTTCAATATATACGTTATGGATTGTTTTTCACGTATGTGTGCATGTATTTCCTAAGTTCCAAGTGGAGATTGAAACCCAGTTTTATGATAAGATCTCCTTATGTTTTCACACTCAGTGTGAATATATTAATGATGAGGATGATGTTCTCATACTTTATAGCATTCACTGTACAAATAGCATTGCAAGCCAAACAGGTTTTGGTGAATAGAAATTTTAATAGCATCAAGTCAGCTGAGTTCTGTCATTTTGGCTAATGATTCAGCAGGCTTGAAGTAGTAGCTCAGAAGATGCTGGGTTGTACTTTTTAAAATCTATTAAAATCTATTAAACTATCCACATTTCATCAGAATTATGTATTAAATAGGTATGTGTGAAGTAGCCTGATAACCTAACTACCATTTATACCATTATTCGTATGGGAAAGTATATTCACAAATTCCAAAGTACATTTCATAATCAGCATTAGTAAACTTTCAAAGAGAGTTTGTTACTAAGTTGGAGAGCCTCTGGCCAAAGACAAGTCCCTTTCTTCAGACTTGCCCCATCAGAAATTGGATTTTAATACATTACAGTGCAATGATGTTAAACATATCAACTAACTTACCCTATTGAAGAGTATGATCAATTTCTCATCAGATGTTACAGCAGCATTTTAGTGTTGATGATTGAGCTCTGAGTACATGCTGGGCCTGTCACTCGGCAGCCCCATAGGTAGGAGGGTTTTGCACTTATAGACTTCTTTATACTAATCAGCCGGAATTCAGTTTCAGTCTTGATTTGAGGTTTTATTTACTTGCCACACGGGCAACACACAAAGTATAAGGAAAGAATCTTATGCAGATTATATCTAAAATAGATCCCATATTTCTCCTTTAGGTTTATGCATCTTTCTGTGACACCAGCTCAAACCTCATACTACTTTTAGTTTTTCTTTACCATAAAAATATGAATTTATTTTTATTTGTCTACTCTTAATAAAGCAAACTAGAAATCTGGGAAGGCACTCTACGTTATAGGAATTGTACAAGATAATTTTTATTATCTTATTTCTTGATACATAATATAGTTTAAACTGAAAAAAAATAAGTCTTTCTTATTTTCTGTTCTTAGGTTTTTTGGAATCAGGCTAAATAGGAACATTGAATTCATGAACTATATTATACCTGCTTATGATATTCAGAAACTTATGTAGGAAATCATTTTAAGAAAAATTAACTGGTGCTGGTTTTCTAGTAACATAGACAAAAATTAAATGAAAGATACTGTTCTATTTATTTCAGTATCTAGTAGCTTTTATGCTTCTACTCCATTCAGGTTTGTTTTTTACTTTTAGAATTTTGAGAATGGTAGTGAAAATAAGTAGGTCAGAGATGTGATTCAGAATAGCTAAGCATTTCTGCTAGTGCATCAGAACAATCTTCATTTTGTTTAACTTCAGTAAATGCTAAAAATAAATATTTGGCAACAAACAAATCACAAATAGTTCTTTTATGTTTATATGCTTTTATCTTCTGACACAATGTTCATATCTTAAAAATAGAGGAAGGACTCATACGTACATTATAATGGCTGAAGCATTCAGTTCAAAAGCAGAAAATCAAAGGTAAGGGATCCATGTAGTATCAATAAAAAAGTGGTATAAGAACAGAGAGCTCTGTCCCTACTCAAGGAACAATATGAAGAATTCAAGTAAGATCTTTTTCCTCTATGGTATCTGAAAAAAAAAACATATCATTTTAGCTATTACTACCAAAGGACAGAAGTGATTTAAGTATTACACTTAAGCCTGTATGTTTTTCATGGTTTCTTTTTAAAACTTGTACCATATTCTATACAATTCTTTTAACATTATAAAAAGTTTTTATACGTGAATGCTCAATTTAGTTAACTTTTCTATTCTCTAGTATTTCTTTTTGGACAGCTGAGAAAAGAAAAAAATGAATTTGGTATTAAATATGTGGCTATCAATATAACAATTGTCAGAGTAATGTGTATTAATCACAGTTGCTTTTGGCTGTATCGAAAATGTGACAAATAGTAGTTTAATTAAAATGTTTTCATCATTGTTTAATGGACATATTTCTTCTGGGGTGTGTGTGTTTGTGTATATGTGGGTGGGAGTGTATTTCTCCTGAACACATCTGAAATACATTGCATATGTAGGGTACTTCATCTCTACATTTGTTAACATGTATTTCTTAAGGTATGTAAGAATGTGTCACTTAATAAGCATATTTCTGCATAGCTATACGTTATATTATACTTCAGAAATTTATAACTGTGAGGTAAATTTTAATGTTCCATATTTAGTTTTATGCAGCTTTTCCAAGAATATCCTTTTTAGAATTTTTAAAAGAGTTCAAGATCCTTTAAATATTACCTCCTTTCATCTGGAATGATTCTCCTACTTTTCATCTTGATGTGAATGCTGTTACAAGTCTAGGCCAGTTGGTTTTATAAACATCCCTCAGTTTTGATTTTTCGGATTTTTTGCACATCATTTGATTCAAGATAAATACTTCTGGCAAGAGTGTTGTATAGATTCAGAGAACCACATCAGGATGTCAGTTTTTCCTGGTATTTGTTGGTGATTACTAAGTGTGACCACTTGGGTAAAGTGGTGTCTCAGTGACGAGTATATAATCTGTGGAATGATAGTCTGACACTTTATGGATTTTGTTTTTCCAACAAGCCTTCTGAAAGTTAACATCCCTTGATCCTTGATCCTTACTAATTATGACATTGGTACTATTTTCAGATTCTATGATTTCTTGTACTTAAACTGTCATTCTTTTTATAAAGAAAAACATTTTTTTCCCCCAGGCTGCTCACTTTCTTTAGTTGATAGGAAATCGTGGATTATTTTGTTATTCAGTGCACTATAGTCCATTATTATCATTAATCATTTTGGTGTCTGTAGTGTTCCAGTTTTGGCCACTGAGGATCTTTTCACACTGTTGTCTTTGTTTTGTTGACATGTACCCATCAACTTTGGAGCATTTCCATATTCTCTGGCACAGCAGGTTGTCCTCGGTCCATGTATTTTTCTACTTTCCTGTCACTGAGACAAAACACTTGACATCCACAACTTAAAAGTGAAGAGGTTTAGTGGGCTCACAGGTGGAAACAGCGTAGTGGAAGAGCATGGCTGAGGAGAGCTGCTCAGTCTACACAGCCAGGAGCAGAGTGAAGAGAGGAGCTGGGGATCAGAATTCACCCAGGTCACACCCTCAGTGTGCATCTCTGCAGACCAGGCCTCAGCTCTCATGGCACAACCAGCCATGACTCATCAGTGAATTATTCCACTCGTCTAATCACCTTCCAAAAGGACTAGCTCTGAATACATGAGACTTTGGAGGGACCCTTTAGATCTAAACCATAACAGTCTACCTTTCTCAGGTCTACCTTTCTCCAGACCTGGAATCAGTTATTTCTCCAAAGAGCTCCAGTTTCTTCGAGTGGGGAGTGGTATTTAAGAAGCCCAGATCTGTGGAAGTGTGTGTATTCTTTCTTTCAAGTGTCCTCCTTTATCCCCAGAGGAGGTACCTTTTCTGAACTTGCTATATCTGGTTGCACGTATATTTAAGCCTCTTCTTTTGGATTCTTTGTTATCAGAGCCTCTGAAATGCTAGCCTGAGATTGTTTTCAGTATTTCCCACTTAAGGAGAATCTTACTTTCTCTGAGAATGATGTATCTGTATCTGTGTTCCAGCATCCCTAGTTCCCCACCCACTTTTCCCCCTTTCCTCCTAGCTGCCACCTGACTTTTTCTGCTGCAAGGTAGGATGTGGAGTTTGTTCTGCTGGATTGCATGTACATTAAAGTTTTTAGCAATCTTTCTCCTACTGGTGCTTTAGATGTGGGCTATGATTGGTTTAAATTGTTCTATTTGTTGATTTCTTTGACTCCTTGGAAGATTAGAATTTCTTGGAGCGATTAGAATTTAGATAGTACATTTCGTTCTATAAGAGACAGTGTCTCGATTTCAATCATTTTTATGGCTAAGATGTGAAATGTCTGACTTTCAACTGAAGATTTAATTTAAATGTGATGACTCTTTGCAATCAACAAGTAAACTTGGGTAAGATTTCGGTGTATTTTGGAGTGTGTTAGGACATTTGTCCCTGTCCTGAAAGGGCTTTAGTCAGTGTGTGCTTTTTGAATCCTTGGGTTTCTTTGCTTTTTAATTGTCCTTCTCTTTCTACTTGCAGACCACCATCAGTCACTTTCTCTCCATTGTCAGTGTGCTGACATGCTCCTAAATCTTGTCCTCTTTGTTATCTGTTGTGAATAAAGAACTGGGAGTTTGGATGACATCTTGTTAGACTCGAGTATGACGCTAGAATAAACAAGACCAAATAGAAGTCTCAGAGTCTCTTGGGGCTTTATTTAGAGCCTGAATATTCTTAGTATGTCTGTTTGATTATTAAATAGCCATTTCTGCCTTATTTCCAGTTCCTTATTATGTTCTGGATTGAACAGTTGAAACTGTGTACTCTTTAAAAATGAAGTTTTACATTATGATGTTAAGAGAGGCAGTACAGTGTTAAGAGCAAGGGTGACTCTGGAATCAGATTTTTAGATTCACATCTTGGCTCCACTGCTTAATGGCTGTGTAACTGTAAGTATTTGCTGAACCTGCCTGCATTTAATTTTCTTAGTTATAAAATGAAGATAATAGTATCTTCTCCACAGGTTTTGTGAAAACTAAAAGAGATGATACATGATAAGTATAGACTGGTGCTTCGCTTGTGGAAAATAATTGCTGTTACTATTGGTATAGTCATAAGGATGGATTGAATATTCACTGTGCACCAGCAGTGATATTCTGCACTCTGCACAGTGAGTGACAGACTGTTAAAATAAAGCAAGTCATCAGATCTGTAGTATAATCCATATGTCATCTGCTCCCCAGTGTCCCTCCATAGTCCCATCTTGAAATTAAAATGTTTTAATGATAATTTCTTAAACCTTTAAATTTCCCCTTGTGAAAGCATAAATGGTAATTTTGTAGCATACTCACTACTTAGCAGTTTGGTTTAAAAGGAACATTATAACTAAATGACGTTAATGAATGATGTAAATTTCAAAGTCTTAAAGCATTTATTTTGTTATTCTATAGAGATGTGTGGCTTGTAATGAAACTACAGTGTTATAGAATCATGTATCCACTAGAGGTCATATTATACTTCTCTATTTTTTGAAATATCCTTTTCTTCCTAGTGATAGTGAAGCCTATTTTGAAGAAAGATTGGGATAGGAAAAGGCATTATCACTTTTTGCAAAAATATAGTTTAAAAAAAGAAAGACAGAAACCTAAAATGGGCTATTACAAGAACCATCATTCAGTGACAAATGTTTTAAAGCCCTAACACAAGCACTGTGTGTTTGGGTAAAAGCGGCACTTAGACTGAAGTGTCACTCCTTTGTGTCTGCGTTTTTTCAAGTTGGATGTTTGGTTGTACTATTGAGCAAAGTTATGAACACTGAGCGGATTTTTTTTTTTTAACTTTGACGTTTGAATAGTGGGAAGTTTGAGCTTGGAGCTATTGGACAACAGCTCTCTGGTATTGAGAAAATGAGTATTGATTTCTGGTATTTTCACAGTTTTGCAAGGTTTTGTGGAACTAATAGGTTTAATTGTATTTGTGCATTGCTGTGGTCTGCTTTTACAAATGATTTTGGTGGTGCTGTGGATAATGCCAGCGTTCACTTGCTTAGATAGTAAGGTAGCCAAGGGATGGGTTGTATAATTAGAATGTTAACTGAATTGGTGCTTAAAATGCTTTCATTATGCATCAGCCACAAATAAAAAGTAATCTTAACTATTGTGTTTACAGTGAAATGGAAAGAATTAATGATCATTTTCAACATTTAAAGTACAAATGATTTTTGAACTTTGGTCTGCAGAAACGATTGTGAACATAAGTAGAACATTGTTGGCTATAAATAAGCAAAAATGAGGTGTGATCGAAAAATATGGTTAATGTTAAAACTGTCTAAAGATGTATTACAGTAAAAGACACATTGCCATTAATGCCACTCAAAATAAACCCCCTTGGTTTGAATATACTTTCCGAAACAGTTCTGGAAGTCCTTTCTCTTGTGTTTAGCTGTACTGTTGTTACTGCTTTGATGTCCTGAATCAATTCAAAACATTTACCTTTCACGGTCATTCTGACTTTAGGGGGAAGAGCTAGAAGTTGCATGGTGCCAGATTTGTTGAATAAGGTGGGAGAGAACACATAATGTTTTTATGAGCCTGCCTTCCCATTGAGTGGTGCTCATCAGCAGCATTCATCGTATTTTTGATTACACCTCATAAAGACATGAAAGAGAACTTCCAGAATTGCTTCAGAAAGTGTCAAGAATGAGGAGATAAGTTTACTTGAAGTGAGGAGGCATATTCTGAGGTGAAATTAATGGCAATATGCCTTTTACTGTAATA
This sequence comes from Hystrix cristata, assembly GCA_004026905.1. NCBI lineage: Eukaryota > Metazoa > Chordata > Mammalia > Rodentia > Hystricidae > Hystrix > Hystrix cristata. Next base: position 19,391 of record PVJO010015490.1, read on the forward strand.
CAATTAAAAATACATATATTCACCATAGTTTTTGATCTGTGTGTATGATTTTATTCATATATATAGATGCCAGTATTTTTTTTTTTTTACCATAAATATTTGTGTTTACTACTTTCCCTTCTGTCTTCCTGTTTTCTTAACTACTATAGGTGGTCCCTGCAGATCTCCCTGAACTTCCTCTGCTTGGCCTCAAAGCCTGTAGCCACACCCTTTACATTTCCCACGCTGCCTGTAGATTTAAAACATTTGTTGTATTTGAAATGTTTTGTAACAGTACATGTTATATAGATTTTTTTCTCATATAAGAGTTTGTTGGTAAGAATTTCCACCATCTGTCTGTCATGAATGGAAACTATTATGCAAGCTCCTGGTACCTGTTAGAACCAAAACTTGTCTTAGCTCTGTCGTTTACTCTTCCATATTGGGCAGGTCTCTTAATCTCTGAGTTGTTTCATTCTTTAAAATGAGGACAATCATTGCAATATTACAGAGTTGTTGAATGAGTGATATTTTATATCTAGTGTACTGATTTCAGAAACATCGCTAAGGGTTTTGTTTGCTTATTTGTTTTGTTATTTTTTAAGGAGGTGTCTGTATTTGAAATTTTAATTTCTTCCCTTTAGATAACAGACAAGAGAATATCCAGAAGACATGCCATTCTTGAGGTGGTGGGTGGTCAGCTTCGAATCAAACCGGTAAGTATGTTGTTAATGATTTGTTTTAACTTTGTTTCTCACCCTTTCAGTAGCTGATTAGAAGTGTCTATTTTCTAAGGTTGTGGAAATCGGAATTAATGTCAGATTATATCGTTCTCATTGCCAGAAGATAATTGGGAGTTAAAAAAATCTAAACTATTAAACTATGTATTTTCTCAAAGAGCAGAGCTACATTTATATAGTTAGAATTTTAATGAAACATAACTGCCTTTTTATATGTACATTATTATTTTGTTTGTAACTGGATACCCCAAATACAAGAAAGCTCATAACTATGTAATTTTTTTTCTAGGGTGGGAATGGGATAGTGACCAAAGTCAGGTATTAAAGATTTATATTTCAACAGATTTCTATAACTTGTTTAGCTTTATGGTTTTACAAAAGTTTTTAATTTGAAAGTTTCTGTTGAGGGCTAAAATTTTAATTACTTGCTTTATAGTTTAAACACTGGTGGTCTGTAGGGACAGCCAATTTCTGAGACTATATTATATGATTATTCCCTTCTGTTTGTAGAATCTCCTGTGTGGTAGAATTAACTATGAGTATGAGGGTCCACTTACTTTGGGCTAGATGGTTTGGTGGTGAAAGTATTGTTATGGAACCAAATTCATTAATTTGTAACAATTTAAAACCAATTTTAATTTTCATATCTTATATACAACTTTCTTTTGTATCATTAGTTCTTTCTTTTTACATAGATATTACTTATTTTCTTTTATTGTCCTATGTTAACAGTTCCCAAATTTGAAAAGTATCCTTTTAAGTCTAGTATTGGAAAAATTTTGAATATACTGAATTTATCCTGTCTCAACCCTGAACAAAACAAGATTTGTATCTCATTTTCATTCTACACTGTCTTAGTCTTGGGAAGATGTTAATTTTTATAGTCAGTGCTTCTTGGGAGCTCCTTTATTTACCATCAGTTATTCATCTCTCAATCCTTTCAAACTCGCTTATTCTCATTAGATGAGACTTACTGAATCACAAGCTCCTTGAGTATAGGAACTAATCTTTGGATCCCTAATATTTAGCCTAATGCCTGTCATGCAGTAGAAGCTTAATTAATGTTACGGAATGCATGAGTACATGCTGCAGTGAGAACTGTGTATGGCATAATGAATTTTTGCAGAAGTGTGTTATTTTCTAGTCTTGTTTCTAAAACCTTTCTAATGAGTTACTATGTCCTAAAATAAAGAAGTTTGTTGTTACTAAACACGTTCAGAGAAAGAATACAGGAATCTCTCAATTCCTATTGTATCTTTCTGAAAGAAAACATTGGTTAGGTTTACCTTATTTAATGATTTATTACTTTTTGATAACTTGTCGGGGTTTTTTTTGGTGCTGGGGATTGAACTCAGGGCCTTGTGATTGCTAGGCAAACACTGTAACCACTGAGCTAAATCCCCAGCCTAGATTTACCTTATTTAAGATAGCAACTGTGGCTAATAATATACCTGACCTCTCACATGAGAGATCCAGGACTTAATACCGACTTTCTGCATGATTTAGATTCACCCCTCCATAATCTAGGTTAATGAAAAGAAGAATTTATAGTGAGTACCTTATTTTTTGATAAGTGGATCTTTTGAAAAGTCCTTGATGATTGGGTTTCTCTTTATTTTTATACCAAAGCAGAGTATCAGTTCTTATAATAGATTCATTGGCTTTTCTGGATTTGTATTTTTAATATTTAAATTCTACTGATAATTATATTGCAGATGCCACAGAAAATAAACCAGTAAACCAACAGTTCTTTTATTCTGCTTATAACATCTTGTTTAATACCCATACCCATACCTCCTGTTGTTTTTGTACCTTTGCCTTTGTTTCAAATGATATTCGAAAGTTTTAGAGTGGCAGAATAGTTGTAAATACTGGAGCTATCCATTTTAAGAACTTGGCGTATGCTGGGCATGGTGGTGCACTCTTACAATGCCAGCACTCAGGGAACATGAGGCAGGAGAACAGCAAGTTTCAGCCCAGCCTGGGTCGCTTAGTGACTTAGATGTGATCTCAAAATAAAAATATAAAAGAAGGGCTGGGGATGTAGCTTGGTATGAAGGTCTTAGGATGAATCCCCAGTACTGCTGCCCCTCCAAAAAACCCCCAAAACAAAAACTTTGCACATTTATTTGTGAGTGCATTTATCAACTGAATTGTGAACAGCTGAATAAATACCAGATTTTTCCTCCAAATCTTTTATTCAATATGAAGAAGAAACCATTCTTACAACAATATCCATAACAAAGCAGTATAGCAAAAAGTATTAAAAGCAACACAAATTTCCGGCAACAATAGTTACTGACAAATATGTTATGATATATATGTATATATTGAAATATACTCTAGCATTGAAATAAAGTACAATAAAAATATGAAAAAAGATTAAAATCAGGGACATAATATTGAATGATAAAAGCAAGTATTGGAAGCATATAATGCAATATAACTTTATGTAAAATTAAAAATCCTACACAATAAACAGTATTTTCAGAATCATTAAATGGTAAAACTATAGAGAAGAACAAGGAAGCAATAAACAAAGCTCAAGATAATTATCTCTGTGGGAATTGAGAAGAGAATAGGGTAGTGGAACACATAGGGGATCTCAAAGGTAACAGTAATTTATTTTTTTCTGTAAATGTGGTGTAGGATTTGCACATAATAACTTACATACCTTACATATATTATGTCTTTAAAATTGTTATGGAATATTTATGACATGAAGGCTTAAAGGATGCCATGTACTATATAGTTACTTCTGTAATGGCAAATTACCAAACACTGGAAGACATGAAAAAGTGTATTTATTTTTAAGGAAATGTATATTTCTAGTATTAGAATCTGAGTTCTATTTTAGAACATTTAACTGAATTTTGAATTTTATTCTAAGAATTATTTTATTTATGTTATTTGACTTGAAGGGAAGATGCATCTTAGATGTGTAGATCTTTTGTTCTATGTAATGTTTGATATATTGTTTATATTAATATAGTTTCAAGAAAATGCCTATTCCCTTGAAATAGGTTTATTTATTGTTACTTTTTACAGCTAACCTTCAAGGTACACTTTAGAAAAACCTTAAAAGTGATTTTAATTGTTTTTTTTGTTTGTTTGTTTTTTTGAAGTGATTTTAATTGTTAATGGAAGTTTTAAAATCTTGAAAATAATGAGATGAACAAGTGACTAATAGTTCATTGATTTTTATCTCAATGTATGTTATATATCATTTATTCTCTGCCCCTTAACTGGTCAGAAATTCTTTGATCTCCTAAAGCAAGTTATATATACCACTGTAATAAGATGTTGATAGGGAAATTTTTTGTGGAAAAAAACTTTGTAAAATTACATAAGTGAATAGAGCTAATATTTTATTATGATGCTGCTTTCCATATCCTGTATACCCCAAAATATGTTTAAATGTTTTTCTGCCATCCTTCAGCTTGGAAATCCAAACTCACCAACAAATAAAAACACAGTTTTGACAGTGATGTTGAATACAGTTAAGGCAATTACTAATTTGTACCTTTAAATTGGATGAATTTCTGCTCTTTTTCCCCCCTGTAATGCTTCTTCTTCAAAAAATACCTTAGCTTTCCAGCAGTTCTTGGAAATAGTGTATGAGAAGATGATGGTATCTTTTGAGGAGATGATGTTAGCTTTTTCATATGTCATTTAAACTTAATCTTCAATCTAATAGCATCGGGGAAGAATGCATTATAAAGGAAAACTGATGATATTCTGTACAAATGACTATATTACCAGTTCATAGTTATGTCCTCAAGGTGAATTTATAACTGTCAGTGATTTTATTTCATTTTAATAAAATCTTACTCATTTTGGTTTCTTGAATGATTTAGGAAATAGTTCTATTATGACATATAAATAACAATTTTTTTGCTGTTTTGTGTTGATCTTCAAAATGCATCTTTGTATAGCATTTTTTCTGTCTCACAAAATTCTTGAGTTGTGATTTTTTTCTCCCTATGAAGTTATGAATAAAATGGATAATATCTATAAAAATCTACAATAACCTTTCCTCAACTCATTTGGTAAAAAAAAAAAATTTAAAAATGTTTTCTAAATTAAAGAAAAAAACCCACCAAAAATAAAGGAGCTTCTTTTCTGGGTCCACATCAATCTTTCTTTAATATTTAATGGTAACTCCAAGAGAAAGCTATAGAAAATTGATTTGTATTTTAGTTCCAGTTCTTCTGGATTAATGCATCCTTTGTACTACTTCTTAAGTTATAGTATAATCTATTTAAGTTTGCATTTATAATCCCTCAGATATGTTAAAAGATACACACCAACAATATGCTTCTCATTTAGGTAGTGTATATTGTTTAGTCACTGTGGATTTGGGTTGGACAGTACTGTATTTTGTCTGCCCTTGTCTGCTTTCAGAATCAAAGTTAAACTCATCCCACTAAAGAAACTGGGCATCGTTCCATCTTTTTTGGTCTGAGGAAGACTTTGAATATAGGGAAAAATCTTAAAATCCACTTGGTTCTGGTTTTGGGAAGATTTTTAGTTATTGATCGGATTTAAAAAATATTATCTGGTTAAATATCTTTTTCTTTTATGATTAAATACTTTTAAGCAAGCCACACATCTATACACGTAAAGGGGTGTTTATTTGGTCTAATGTGTGTGTGTGTGTGTGTGTGTGTGTGTGTGTATGTTCTTTAAAATGTTGTTAATTTTGGCCTTATTTACAAATGTATTGGTATAAAATACTTATAATATTTTTAAAGGTATTGTGTTATAGTTTTCTCATTCCTATTTTTATGTTTTCTCTCTTTTTGCTTATTAATATTGCTAGATTTTTCCCTCTTTACATTTTTGAACTTAACATGTAGGTGGCATTTTTATTGTATACTTGTAGTTTGATGTAGATTTTTAAAAACGTATTTAATGAGTAACATGTACGTAGGGTAAGTTAAAGGATCAAATATTAAACTTTCTAGGAATTGCAGTTTTGCTTTTATTTCTGAGATCTCTTACACAAACAGTTTAAGGAAAAGGAAAAGATCATTAAAGAACATTGATTGACTTTTTTGGTATATGGCTAGATTTGCTAACTGCCTTATATTTAGCCACACATACTTTAAATATTAAATGCTTTCACCTGAGGAAAAAATAAACTTAATGTTCTTTTTGTCTTTGGGTTTGTTGTGATGGCTTTGTCAAGAAATGTAGTTTCCTTTCTTAAATACTTTACCTTTTCTAGTCTTACAATTTTATGAGTTTTATTTGTTTAATCTCTTACTCTATAAGCTTAAGACTGTGTCAGTATTTAATGTTACTGAGAGAGTCATCTGAATTTTAAAAATACTCATGACTAAAAACATGGACTTATTTTAGCCTGTAATAAGCAAACCTCATTTAAAGCATACTCAAGGTTCAGTCAGAAACCACACATATTCTTGTTTTGGCTTTTGTCTCATCCGTAACCCAGCATGCCCAGCTCTGCTGACCTTGACACTTAACAGGATGAGGAGTGATGAGGAAAGATTCCCAAGTGAGCAGTGTGCCCGAGCTCAGAACCTGCTGATATGTCAGGTCCTTGTTGCACTCAGAAGATGAGCCAGAGAACCACTCTGAGATAAATGAGGAGTGGCTGCTAACACAGTAAAGGGTTTCTAAGCATTAGGTTTAAATTATAACTTGATTTTTAAAAATCAAACATTCATAACTCTTAGGAGTACAGTTTTGCATAAATTACCCTGTATCTGCATTCTAGAGCCGTCTTGTACTGTATATATCCATATTTTATAAAATGACTGTGACCAATAAAATAACGGCCTACCAAATTTGTATTGCCTCTGTTTTTAATTTCTATCTCTTCCTTTTATTTCCATGTTTTATCTTACTGCTTTCTTATCACATTTTTAAAGTATAGTGTGATGTCTCCAGAAAAAGTCTCATTTAAATGGATGAACTAGAGGAAAGGGTGGCAGGGGAAGTTGCTGTATATTTGATTCTATTAGAAAACGAAAATTTGCAGTACTGTAGTTTGCTTTGTCATACACTAAAACTTATTTATTGTAAAAACCCAGTGATACTGATGAGAAAAAGCTATCTGACCTACGGAAATAGCCAATTTCAGCTTGATTCTATTTGGGATTTTAAAGTGCCTGTCAATAGGTCTTTTTTGTTTTGTTTTGTTTTGGAGACAAGTCTCATTATCTTTGCTAACATGGGATAGTCAATGGCAAACGTAATTCAAAACAGTAGATACTGTAATAGTTTTCACCTGAGATATATTTATTACTTGTGATTTGAGAATGGATGATGATCTTCACATTAATAGTTCATGCAAGATTTCTGAGGAACTAGAAGAAAGCTAAAAAGTATCCTTTTATAATTTCTCATTTTTAAACTGTATTAAAAAATTTGTATTCCTTATCTCCCAGTGTTCAGTTCTCTAAGCAAAACAGAATCTTTTAGCCAGTCAATTGATAATTTTGCTTTTTTTTTTAGTTCCTGGAGAAGTTAGAGGTGTAGCTTTTTTTCCTCATTATGAATAAATAATTATGGTACTTACAGCTACCAGTTTATTAAACTTTTATATGTGTTTAAATGTAAATTATTTTGATGCCAGAGTTTTTGATCAGTTCATATATAGTTGTATTTTTGTCATTATTTTGTGTTCTGATACTACTGTATTCTTTTTTATTTATTAGATACATACAAATCCCTGTTTTTATCGGTCTTCTGAGAACAGCCAGCTCTTACCAATGAAGAAAGATCTTTGGCACTGGTTAAATCCTGGAGATAGTTTTTCTTTGTTAGTTGACAAATACATTTTCTGTGTTTTGTTGACACACTCTGAAATGGAAATAGAATGTACCTTAAGGTAAGGTTACCTTTTATGAGGTAGTAATGGTAGTATTTATAATCTGATTTGTTGGCATTACAAGTGCTTCAGTAGAAACCACTCTAGAATTAAACTGTTTTGAAGCCATAGTAACTGTATGATTTGTGTGTGCGTGTGTGTGTGTGTGCTCACGTGCGCGCACGTGTGCACCTGCTTATGTATGTTTCTAGAAAGTATTTGACTTCAGAAAATTGTTATGCCTTAGTAGTGATTATTCTCATATGTGTTATTTTTTAACCTTTGTGTATTCTGTCTGAGATAGAAACCAGGATAGTAACCAGGGTAATTAATTTGAAATTGACTGCATCTTGCTCATTTTTAAAGCACCTTTCAAAATTTTATTAAGATACTATAACCTCTGACTTAGACCACATTTATATAACTATTTTATAAAAATGACATAAAGTACAGAATTGAAATCTGAGTAAAATAATAAGTATATTGATTTTGGTGAAAAGTTAAAATGTACACAATAGGTTTTTTGTTTTTCTTTTTTTTTGGTGCCGGGGATCGAACTCAGGGCCTTGCACTTGCTAGGCAAGCACTCTAACCACTGTGCTAAATCCCCAGCACCATATACAGTAGTTTTTGTTTTTTTCTTTTTCACAATAGTTTTTCGAGCCAGTCATTTGAAGACTGTTTGACTTTGTTTCAGATTTTAAATCATAGAATATATAAACCAGACCTGGAGAAGTAGGTGGACAAATTTATGTAGAATATATTTTCTCGTTGCAATGATATTAACTCAGAAATCAATAGCATTGAAATATCTTTGAAATCTTAATGCATTTTGAAGTTAACATACTTCTAAATAACTTTGAGGTCAAACAGAAATCACAAGAGAAATTAGAAAACATTTTTAATAGAGGAATACTGAAAAAACGTAAAAATTTGTGAGATATAGGTAAATTAGTACTTAGAGGGAAATATATGACTGAAAGCCCATGTTAGAAAAGAAGAGAGTTATAGATCCAGCGACCTCTGCTTCCACTTTAAGAAGATAGACATACCCAGATTTGGGGGCACAGGCCTGTAATTCTGTCACTCTGGGAGGCAGAGGCAGGAGGATCAAAAGTTTGAGCCCAGCCCAGGCAGTTTAGCAACTTAGCCAGACCCTATCTCAAATAATAAAAAAGGAGTGAGGATGTAACTTATTGTGAAGGCCTTGGGCTTAATCTCCAGTACTAACAAAAACAAAACAAAACAAAAAAACCAAAAAAGAGCAAATTAATCCCAAAGTAAACAGAATAAAAGAGAAACAAGACTGCAAGTAAGTGAAATATAAAATAGATCAGCAAAGCCACAAGTTGATTCTTTGAAAAGATTAACAAAACTGGTAAAATCTTAATAAGTCTTCCCGGGGTAGGGGGGCGGGAAAACACAAATTATCAATATCAAGAGTGGAAGAGGGGATATCATTATTAATACCACAGATTTTAAAAGAATAGTGAAGAAATATTATTTAAAACGATGCCAGTAAATTTGAGAATTTGAGGGAATCGATACGTGTCTTGAAAAATACAACTTACCAAAATAGATACAAGAAGTAGAAATCCTATGAATCCTACACCCATTAAGAAATTGGATTAAGAATGTCCTACAAGAAACTTCACTAGTAAATTGTTAAATTTGTAAGGAAGAAATAATACCAATGTCACCTTTTCTCCCCCAAAATAGAAGAGTCTAGGCTTCCTAAGTCATTTTATGAAGCTTCCATGATTTTGACACCAAAATTGAACAAAACTTTATGAGAAAAAAAAACTACAGACCAGTATTCCTCATAACAAAATATTTGCAAATCAAATCCAGCAGTATATAAAACAGATAATATGCTATCTGTTTTACCAAGTGAGGCTTGTCTAAGTGTTACTGTGGGTGGTGGGATTCCAGGACAGGTTTCCAGGTTTTTGTGCACAGTGAACAAAGAATTGGATGTGGCATAGAATGGTAAGGAAAAAGCAGCTCAGTTTAATGAAGTTTAAAGGGTGAAGTAATGCTCAGAGTAAGTGGGCTCATGCTGGCAGAAAGGTAAATGGCATGAGGATGGAATATGCTGGGCTAAAGAATTTGAAGTGTTGCTCTGGGCCTAGGGCAACTCTGATTGGGTCTTTCAGCACATGATTGATTGGCAGGGTTGATATGTCATCCGTGTCTACTGTGCATGATGTTCCCCATAATTCACTGTTATAATCGGATGTATGAGATGCAGTCCGTATGTATGAACCTTTAATGAGTTCCAACTGAAGAAAGGTCCTCCTTATAGGTCATGCTGGCAAGTCTAGCACCACCTGTCCTGGTTTGGAATTTGAGAAATTTCCAGGGGTCTTTATTATTCTTATCTCTGCCTCCAGATAGTGGCCTTAGGACAGAGTTGGGGGTGGGTATTCTGGAGCATTCAAGTGAGCTGAGGAGAACGGTCCCCTAGCCCTTAATTGTACTATCTATATTACAAGGAATGCGAAGATGGTTTATCATATAAAAGCCAGTCAAAGCAATTCACTGTAACAGATAGCTATTGTTTCAGTGGATGTGCAAAAGTAATTTTGACAGTATTCAACATCTGTTCATGGTGAGAAAAACAAAATCTGAGAAAACTAAGGAAAAAAGGACCTTTCTGTCCAATTAGGAAAAAAAAACTTAATAGTGAAAATTTGAAAGGTGTCCCCCTGTGACTGGGAACAAAACCAAAATAAAATGCATCAGATTGGAGAGAAAGTGAAACTGTTTATTTGCAGATGGCATAATTTTGCATTTAGAAAACTCGAGGACTCTACCGAAAAACCAAGCCAGTCAGAAAATATTACCTACTGGATGATTGCATTTATGTTAAGTTCTATATCAAGCGAACTAATCTATACTAAAAGAAATGTAACTAAAAGTTATTTCCAGGGATTGACTAGGAGGAGACACATGGGAACTTGCTGTGGTGATGGACTTATTCTGTGTTTCGATAAGGGTGCAGCTTGTCTGGGTGTGTGTACTTATCAAAACCTATCACTGGCCCCTTGCTCCTTCCTTTAACCTGAGGCCTGGTGTGGAGCTATCCGGCGCTGGGTACGGTGGATAGGTGACATTTTTAACATTTTGAATTTCTGAAGTCTACCCAGTATACAAGAACAAATTTACTCTTCAAGAAGAGAAAACCAGTTTTGGCAACACACCCAGGATGTCCAGGGTCTGATCCAAGCTGATAAGCTGGGCAAAAGGACAGGAAAAGGTCCTCTGAAGGGAAAGGCATCGAGAGAGACTGAGAGGGCAGTGACCCTTGTACTGGATTCAGCGTGTAAAGACTTATCAGCAGGTGATAGGAATGAGTTTGAGTTCTTGAAAGAAAGGCAGGACCTTGTGTTTGAAGAGATGGTGGAGACCCTTACAAATAACATAAGGAAAATTTTGGAGGCAAAAATCATAATACCTGAAGTGAAAAATTCAAAGAAGTCCAGTAGCAGGAAGGAGTAGCAGAGAGTAAAAGATTTAGCCTCACCAAAAACAGAGTTGATGGAGGAGATAGAAGAAGACTCAAAAATAGAGGAGGATATTGAAAACTTGACCTTCAAAAGAAAACTAGATGAGCTGAGTTGCAAATTAGACAAAGCTAAAAATCACAATGGGCACCAACGTAAGAAATTACTTCAAAATTACAAAGTCAAAAAAAGTGTGGCAAGAGCCTCGCATAGTAACAATGACAGGTGGAGAAACTGTGATGTCTGGGTAGAAGTTCTAGAAAGAGAGGACAGAGAGAGTGGAGCTCGTAAGCCAGTGAAAGACATGGGGGAGAGCAGAAACCTCGAGGACTTGAAGAATAAAAAGAAGGCTCTGAAAGAAGAAAGACCATCAAGGGATGAAGGACAGTCCTGCCCTGACTGTGGACTTCTCATCAGCAGCACTGGAAGTCATCAAACAGTGGGGGTGCATCTTCAGCATTTTATTTTATTTTATTTTATTTTATTTTTTGGTGCTGGGGATCGAACTTAGGGCCTTGTGCTTGCAAGGCAAGCACTCTAACCACTGAGCTAAATCCCCAGCAACATTTTAGCAGAAAATGGTTTTGACCCTAAATTTCTACACAAGATTGAATTAGCATTTAAATGTGATGGTGAAATAAAGGTATCTTCAGACCTGCAGAGCCTCAGAAAATCTACCAGCGAAAAGGCCTTTATGGAAGATGTTCTCTCACAGAATGCCAACTCCAACTGAGGAGGAAGACAATATGGGAAGCAAAGCAAAGGGAAAAAAGCTTTAAAAGCCTAGCTGAGTGTGGTGGCGCATGCCTGTAATCCCAGCAGGCGGGAGACTGAGGCAGGAGGATCTCTGCGAGTTTGAGACCAGCCTAAAGTACATAGTGAGACCCTGTCTCAAAAAAAAAAAAACAAAAACAAACCCTCAAAGTGTGGAGCTGGTGACCCAGCAAGTGATATCTTGAACTTCCTGTTCATTAAAGAGGTGAGGGCAAAAAAAGATATTAACGAGTGTTGAAAGGAAGCTGGAACTCATATACTGTAAAATGGTGTAGCTTCCTTGGCATATATTCTCATAGTTCTCAGAATTTTAAACATAGAAAATAGAATAACTATGTGGCCCACCAGTTCCTTTCTACTTCTATACCCAGAAGATTGAAAATATATATCTACACAAAATCAAAAACTAGTACATGTTTGCAGTGCATAATGATTACATTAATCTTGGGGAATTTGTACATGTACAAAACACATCTTAATTTTTTTTGTCCCCTTACCCTCCCATCTCTCCTTCTAGCATTTTTCCCCTTCTCATTTGCAAAAGTTCTTTTTCCATTTTTTTCTTCAATTCTGTTTTTAATCCCTTTTCTCTTCCTTCCCTTCCCCCTTCCCATTTGAAAAAGATCTTCCTACTTCGTATTAACTATCTTTTATTTTGGTCTTTATTTATATTTTGGGTTTCCCATGCAATATTTAAACTTGTGTATCTGATTTATTTCATTTAACATTATGGTGTCGAGAGGTAAAACCTTATAGAAGGATGTTTGCAACATTACTCGTAGTAGCCAAAAAATGGAAACAACCCAAATGTCCATCAGCTGCTGACTGGATAATCAAATATGAATGAATACTCATAAAATGTAGTATTATTCTTGTCTTTGAATATGATTCCTGCCATTGAAATTTAAGTCTGCTTTTGAAGGAGATTATTATTTGTATAAGAAATACTAAAACAAACAAAGTGAGCCATTAATTAGACTTCTTTCAGTTAGATACATTCTTAAAATTTTGTACCTTCAGTGTTTTAAAATTCACATTTATTTAAGAACAATTTACACACAGAATTGACCCCTTTTAAATGTACAGTTTAGTGCACTTTGATGTATATATATATACATATATATATGTATGCATTTTCATGTTAAGTGCCAGCACAATGAGAACATTTCTATTCCCTGCAAAAGTTCGCTTATGCTTCTTCATGGTGCCTTCACCCCCAATACTCTGGACATTACTGATGTGATTTCTGTCCTTGTAGCTTACCTTTTTTAGGATATCATTTAAATTGAAGTATGCAATATGCCATTTTATGATGACCCAACAACTTTAGAGATCCAGTTGTATTTTGCAGAGAATATGAGATAATTGGTTCTGAGAGTATGTTCTACATGTTACCACAGATGCTCTTGTTCCAGAACATTTTGCTTCTAGTTGTACTACCTTTGAAATTTCACAAGTGGCTCTACTGATCAGAACTCTGGTAGCAGCTATGTATTAACCTGAAGTTAGGATTTTATTTTTTCTCCAAGGGCCTAACTAGCTTAGCTGATACTCTCACATTTACATTTTTTCTTTAGATGGGGAGTGGTGATCTTGACATCTAGGCAAATAGTGAATAAACAAATAGCTCTTAAGCTGTAAGAGGGAGGGCCTGTCTTGTAAAGCACTGTGGTTTCCATGTCCGTGATTTGGAAAGATTAATATAGTTTATGGTGATATATATGGCAGAAGATGAGAAACACATTTTAGTGTGTATATTTTAATCTACTATCATTTGCTTTTTGAGTTTTGCTAAGTTTGAGAAAAGGAGCCCAATTTCCCGGTCAGATATACTCAGAATGGTATTTACAATGACATGGTTGCCTGCAGAAGTGATTTAAATGGTCAAAAAAATCCTTCTATTTTATTTTGTAGAAACAGTCAAATGCTTGATGAAGATGACATATTGAATGAAGCACCCAAATCTCCTGTGATTAGTTTGGCTGATAGGACAATTGGTACCTTACATCTGGAAAGAACCACAGAAATAAGTGATACCCAGACTACTACCACAAGTAGTGTGGCGAGGAATGTAAGATCTCATCCACTTGTAACATATTCTTCAAGTTACTTCGAGGAAAGAAAAGACAACTAAAATTAGGCACATCACGCAACATTGCTAGCATTGATCTACTTTTGCTGTTTTTAAATTAAGCTGTAGAGAAGATCACACTGGGTCAGAACTTGAACTAATATAGATAATGAATTTCTCTAGGAGTTTTAACTAATTCAATCCACAGTTGCAGATGGATATTTTGGTGATAGTTTTCTGCACAATAAATAATTTTACAGATTCATTGAGGTGGCATGGTTATACTTAGGAATTAATTTGTGTGTGCCTTTTTAGTGTTTCCTAGGTGAAGGCAGAGGCTTGAGTACACAGCAGTCAGATCCTTCCCAGAGGAAAAGAATCCTTCCAGCTTGGATGTTAGGAGATTCAAGTGATCAAAACCTTTCAGCACCTGTCATTAGTGACGGTAGGTTTTTGTTTCTGCTAATGTTGACTTTCAGGAAAGCAAGCAGGACCAGAAAGTTTTCTTGAATAAATAGAGTAGTGGTTGTGTAAGGTATAGCTTGCCCTAACAATTTTTAGATGTATACATGAAGTCTAATTTAAAACATATGTTTTTGTATTATGCCATTTATCAGACACCATGGTGCTGATTGTTTTTGCCATTTAACAAGCACTATTATCTTTTGATAATATGAGACATACTAATACAGATTTTCAAAAGATTCTGTTTGTGTCATCTCTGAGATAAAAGGCCAGCACAATATAAGTAATTAAAATTAATTCAATTAAATTTGAAAAATGACACACACAGTGTTTGTGCTGGAAGATTCAAAGAAGATGTGACCTCAGTCCTGGTGTAGTTCACTGTCCTGGTAGATATCACAATGATTTTATGTTTTCTGCTGGGTAGCCCCGTTTTTTTTCAAGATTTTTAAACTTGTTTACTAATTATCTTATTGAGGCAAAATTTTATTTATTGGGAAGTAACAAATTACTCAGGTTAGTTTAATTAAAGAAGACCCTGTAAGTTTAGTCAGGGTGGTTCTTCAAATCCAAGTATGAAATGAGATCTAAATATATGGTGAATATTTAAATTTTGAAAATTTTATTATAGTAAAAGACACATTGCCATTAATCCCTCGTCTTCCTTTTCCTAGACACATGGCCATTCTTCTTTGTCTCTCTCTGAAGCAGGGACTGATGGCTTTTGTTTTCCTGTGAATTTGCACATGGCTTTGGCTTACCTTACTTCTGGCAATTGCCTAACTCTTTTCTCTTTAAGCATTCACTAACAAATTGTTCCTGGATAGCTGTGTCTCTCAATTCTAAATTACAAATAAGAGATCTGTTTGGCCTCCTTTAAGTCAGATTTCCCCAGGTTCAGGTTTTTTTGTAAGAGAGTATAGTCAGAAAAGAAAGAAAGGACACCTAATATATATGCAGGATTAATAAAACCATGTAATAGTTTAAAAATTTTCCAGTTCTGCTGTATAAAATTATTTATTTAAATTTATTTTTCACTGACACAATTCTATAATAATTGTGTATATTTCTGGAGTACAATGTCATAGTTTATTCTCTGTATACATTATAGAAAGATTCAGTCACATTAACATTTCCATCACTTTACCAACTTATTTTTTTGTGGAGAGACTATTTAAAATATTCTTTTTTTTAAAATTTTTTTTTATTTTTATAATAGAACAATTATGTCAATTCAGATATTTGACCATGTTATGCTAAACATTATATTTTATAAATTAATAGTAAAAAAAGAATGCATGTTTTAGTTGAAATGTCACTATCCTTAATGATTCTTATATTCCTATAATTCACCTAAACTTTTTGATCAAATATATTACTTATAGAATATACCTTTTAAATGCTATTTTGGGTGATACTGGAACAGAATGTTCTGGTAAAAGTAGGTTATACATTGTGTGTTAAAGGGAATGTGGTTTAATTTGGAGAATTTTCAAATATAAACCTAAGAATTTCTGTGGAATATTAACATTTGAAGATACAGAAGATAATTTTCTTTTTTTTTTTTTTCATATGTGTCTGTGCGTGTTTAAGATAACAACGTAATCCAGGGAAGTGGAAAAGAAGGAATCTGCAAAGATAAAACCCATGTAAACATAACATACCAAGGAAGAAAGCGAATTTCATCAGGAAATTCAGAAAGTATATCAGGAGTACAAGAGGCAGGAAAAAAGTGTAAAGATACTGATCAAGAAGAGTCCATTATTTCATCCAAGGTGATTTTTAAAAAGTTCATAATTTGATTGTTTTATCAAATGTTCTAGATAGGAATTAATTGTATATTATATACATCAGGGAGACCAAAACTGCTTTTTGTTAATGAGTTTATAAGGATAAAAACCAGTTTAAAGAAACTAATCTTTAGTATACAGACTAGTATTTGCATTGCAGAAAACAAAGCCATTAAATTAAGAAATTTTCAGACTGGAAAAAAATGGAGCTCTCTCTAGTCTTGTCACAATTTGTCACTTTTATTCTGAAAACTGGCTGCTTCTTTTCTATTGGTCTTTCATGGACTGCACATGACCGTTTTTCTTGCTAAGTATGAAGAGAACAAATGATGGAGTAGTTTTTTGTAATTGGTTGCAGGATCACTTCTGCAGTGATCCCAGTGGTATTCATAGGCCTTCCCTTTCTTCTTCAGGTTTTACTAACTCACTAGAATGATTTGGCTAAATTGGTTGTCCCTTGACATTGGATATTTCAAGAAAATGAGATCTATTTAGTGGATGCATTTTTGAAAAGAGAAAAAGATAAAGCTGGCCTCAGAATAGAAAATTCAGGTGTTTTTCTTCTCTGCAGAAAGATGGCCTAAGGGGATAGTTTTCATGACTCTTGCAGACCAGTCCTGAGTTGTGTAAGGTCCCTGTCTTTTTAGTCTTTTAGTCTTAGGAAGAGTCAAAGGCATAGCGTATTGGTCTTGGAAGAGCATGCGTAGGAATACTAGAAATGTTCAAGCAGCCAATTGAGTGATCAGTCCTTTTATATACCACCTTCACTCCTGCCTCTTCTCCCAGAGAGATGAACCGCCCTCTCAGTGGAACTGCTTTTCCAGCTGGAAAAGTGGGCCTGGTTCCTATAGACTGAACTCCTTTGCTTACATATGGAGTCATGTTTAATAAATGAAAATAGAATGTATTCTGGCTCATGAATACCTACCATAAAACTTACTAAAATAAAACTTGTTTTATATAAATGTTGTGCCTTTGTACATTCTACTCTTTGAATTCTGAGTGTATCAGTTGATGCTGCCTTTTTGTTCAGAAGAAAATCTTTAGCATATATGTTTTACTATGTTTATCCCAACTCATAAAATTTGCTAATCACAAGAAAAAACTTTAAGGAACACTTTAGGTGACAGGTAGAGAGTGGCAGTAAGTAGACCAAAAATATTCAAGGTATTTGTAAGGTTTTGATTACATCAAGGAAGTCAGGTCCCAGGAAGACCTAAACTCTGCTTGGCTGATTGTTCTTTTTCTCTGTTATGGCTTGTGTTTACATGTCCTCCAAAAGCCTCATGTGGTGATAGGTGGGGCTTTTCAGAGGTGGCTGGATCTAGAATGTTTGATGCTGGGATTAAGGGTGTGTGATTACTAAATTAGTCCACTAGTTGGTTTGGCACAGTTCTGGGTGTGGATCATGGGAAGGCCCATTCTGGATGTGAGTGCTACCTGCCCTAAGGGTGTATCCTCTGGGTAGAATACAAGGGATGGAAAGCGGGCTACTGTCATTGCTTGCTACTTGTTGCTTGCTGCTTTTGCTCACTTCTGCCTATGATGAACTGTTTTGCCTTTGTGATGCCCCTTTGCCATGCCACTCTGCCTTGGAGCCAGCCAATTATGGATTTAAACCTCTACAGACTGAACTGAAATAAACCTTTCCTCCTTTAATTTTAGGTATTGGGTATTTTGTCCCAGCAATGCAAAAAAGTAACTAAGACACTCTTTTAAGGCTTCTGTGCAAGATTTACCTCTCCTAGCTCAGGAGAAGCAAAGGTCAAGATTTCATATCCCTTTGAGTAGTTCTCTCAGGCATTGCTGTGCCAGAGGCCATGACTGAGACTGAAGACCTGAACAGGGCCTTTCCAGCACTCACCCTCCATCTCTGCTTAGTTTCAGTCTCAATCTTAACACTGGTGAGCAGCTGGTCCTGAAGAGATGGCTACGATGCAGGACATGTGAGAGAGAAAAATAAATGTGAGAGGAAACAATAGGCTCGTTTGTCTAGTCTGATAGCAAGAGTTTGCCAATTACAAAGAACTCAGAATAGTTTAGCTAGACCTGCGGAGTAGACTTGCACCAATTTACATGGTAAGAATCAATTAAATTTTCTTAGGGAGGAGTAAGAAAAGAAGTAGGAAGAAGGGACAGAAATCACCTTCCTATTATTGGGCCGTGTTCTGACTTATTTACTCTGTGGGACTTGTGTATCAGTAGTGTCTCAAATAAACTCTCCCAATTATAATGTACCTTCAAGAGTTGAGAGTTACTGAGAGTATCATTCAGCAAATCAGAGGCAAATGAGGCCCAAGGTCACATTGCTGGGAACCTTGAGTCTCAGGCATGAGTGTTCTCATTTTGGGTATAGTCGATTTTTCAATAATTTCTATTAGACTATGTACAAGAGTTATGTGACTAGTGACGTTTCTACATGAAGATAATTACTCTGAAATAGTTCATATTTTTCATCTGTTTTTCTGCAGCTCTTTACCAGTTATCCAGTTGTCTAATTTAGAAATAAAAATGAGTTAATTCATGAACAGGATAGTTGCTGTGATTTGAATGTTTTTGTCCCCTCTAAAAATTCATGTTGAAACTTAATCCTCAATACAACCATATTGGGAATGATTAGCTCAAGAGGACCCTACCCTTGTGAATGTGTTAAGGCCACTATAAAAAAGGCTTGCCAGAGTGGATTTGCTTCTTTTGCTCCCCTGCTGGGTGGGGGCATAATGTTCATTCCTTCCTGCGCTTTCACCTTCTGTGAGGTGAAGACACAGTAAGAAGGCCTACTTCACGTGCTAGCACCTTGATCTTGGGGTTCCCACACTCCAGGGCTGTGAAAAATAAATGTCTGTTCTTTATAAATGACCCAGTCTGTGGTATTCAGTTACAACAGCACAAAATAGACTAAGACAAGAGTATTTCTATTGATAATCTAATTAGAACTCTGTTGTTAATGACGAAAGGGAGCCTGACACAACTAAAGCAAAGTGGTATTGCAAGGAGTATCTTGTCTGTTGCCAGTACAAGACTTACTGGTTTAACACAAAACAATGATTTATTATTATTATTTTAATTTCATGCATCAGCTGGGCTCATTTAGGCAAGTCTTTTATCGCATGCTTTTGATGTTACCTGGGATGCATTTAGCTCCACTGCCTAGATGCAGTGATGCCAAACCTTTAGAGCTTTTAGTAATACAAACAGCCTTCTGCGGCATGCGTACCATAGGTTCACCATCACTGGTTAGAGCATTCAGGATGGCTTCACTCAGGATTGGTGTCTCAGCAAGGGCTGACAGAATAGCTGGGAGCTAGCTTTTTCTGCTTCCCTCCACATACCATTCTGTGGTCTAAACAACACCTTCACCAGGTAGCTGAATCCTAAGAGGGGAGAAATAGAAGCTTCTGGATCTTTTAAGCTCTAGGACTAGAACTAGTGTACTGTTATTTCTGCTATATTCTTGTGGTTTGAACAAGTTTCCAGGTCCCAGGTAGATAGGACAACAGATAAAAGGGCAAGGAAGATAAAAATATGGTTGAAAATCCCTAATGCAAAAATTCAAAATCTGAAATGCCCTGAAATCTGAAATTTTTGCATACTGACAAGACACTCAAAAAGTTTTGGATTTAGGAGCATTTCAGATTTTGAATTTTCAGAACTAGGAATGCTTAACTGGTAAAGTCTTATGACCGCCCCCCCCTGCACACACCAAAAAAACACACCCTGAAATCTGAAACGCTTTTGGTCCCAAGCATTTTGGGTAAGAGTTATGGCATTGACAGAGTCAAGAAATAAAGAGAATTTGAGCTAGGACAGTAACTTTAAAAATAGTGAGGAAACATTGGATTAAGAAAATAGCTAAGAACAAAACTGCAGGACTTGTTGCTCAGATTTGGAGAACGTGAGGGAAAGAAGGAATGAAAGATAGACTTCCAAATTTCTGGGAAGGATGAATGCATACTGTATGTTGGCAGAAACTATGGTAGAGGACACAGAGACAGGATTTGAGTTTTGATGTTTTAAGTTTGAGGTGCGTAGAATATCGAGGAAGAAATGCTTAGATAGTGATTGGATATGTGAACATGAACCTCAAATAAGAAATTGGAGCCTGGAGGATTTAGCTCAAGTAGTAGAGCATTTGCCTAGCAAGTGCAAGGCCCTGAGTTCGATCCCTAGCACCCCCCAAAAAAATTACAAATTCTAGGTTTTGTGCCTCTCAAAATATATTTGAGAACCCTTGATCCATAATACCGTATTGTGACTTTAACATTTCTTTCTCTCTGAAAGAAACATGTTAAACATATTCCCTGTGAGGCTTTAAATTTTTTTCTATTTTATTTTATTATTTTTGTTTTTTGAGATAGGGTCTCACACTGTAGTTCAGGCTGGGCTTGGACTATGTAGTCTAGGCTGGCCTTGAATTTGCAGTGATCATCCTGCCTCAGCCTCCCCAGTGCTGGGATTATAGCCAGGCACCACCACACCTGCCTTCAAAGGTTTTTTTGTTTTTTTTTTTAAATAAAATATTTTTATTTCTTGGAAGTAGAGGAGTTGAACTGTGATGCTATATATTTCATTTTTTTATATTTCATTTCTTTGGTTTATCTTTCTTTTTTGTTTTTACTATGGATTGAACCGCAGGCCTCATACATACTAGGCCAGGATTCTACCAGCATAATAATACATGTTTATTGTCAAAAGAATACTCAGAAGCATGTGGAATAAAAAGTGAAAACTTTAATTTCCCTTATCCTTTGATCTCACTGTTTTACTAATATTTTATATTATTCTAAAGCTCTTCTTTTAGATTTATACAACACACACATAAATATATAAGGAATTTTTAAAAAATAAATGGTGTCATAGTATCGTTCTTATTCCTGTTCAGTTAAAAACATCCTCAGATGTGCATTGTTTCAACATCTGCATAATGTTTCATAATAAGAATGTATTCTAATTTTAAATTACTTTTTTAGTTGTATCTCTTTTTTCTTTTCTGCAATGACAGGTTGTTGAATAGGACTTTTTCCCATGTTTTTGCTTCTGAGTCCAGATACTAGGGACAAAAGTACTGAGTATAGATACTGGGAACCCTGGTTCTAATACCACAAAAAAGCACTGAAGCGCTTTGGTTCTTGTGTCTTCAAGGAAAGAATTCAGACAAGACACTTGAGCAGTTGTGCAGTACATAGGTAAAATTTATTGCAAAGTGTTAGATCTTCAGAGCGATAGACTATACTTTCAAGTGTGAAGGTAGGTGAGCACCAAGATGATAGTTGCCCTGAATTAAGGCTCAGCTATATTTATATGATTATATCAGTCTTCAAGGAATATCATTTCCTTCCTCCAAGGTCATTGTTCTTTTACAAAGAAAATAGGACTGTTTTGACCAGCTTCAGAGAGAAGAAAGTTCCTATTTACTCTCTAGGTGAAATGTTTGAGTTTAGTTTGTTTTGAGACCTTGAGACTTTTTCTAAACCTTCATTTATAGTCTGGACTTCTGGACTTTGTATGGCCCTAGACCTTATCAGCATGATCAGAAGAAGTTACATTCTTTTGGTCTATAGCTTGAAACCATAAGCTTGTTTGGATTTATCTATAGCTATTGATTAAGAAAACAGAGGAAAAGGAAAAAAAGAACACATCATGTGTCTTTTTTATGTAGCCCCAAGCTGCTTGACTCCAGGCCTGCTAATGTCTAACTTCCTGCCTGACTGTATCCCATATTTGAAAGGAGGGTGGTCCCCCATCTCCCCAGCTATGAGAACCAACCCTTTCCTTGGGAAGCTTATTAAAAAATATGAGAAGTGTTTACCTTTCCATCCCTAGGCTTTATACAAAGAGAATCAAGAGGTCGGGAAGTTTTAAGGCATAGGGGAGAGCAGTATATGTAGGGAGATATCCCTCTCTTACTAACATCAAGAGAAGAGTGGTTCTCTTAAGAGAATTTTGAGTTTGGAAATGTCTACAGGAACAGGAAACTGGTGTTTTATGCTAGTAGATTTACTGATTTACCCATTGCTAAACTGAGAAAAGGAAAATTAGGGAGAGCTGACCCAGTAGGGAATTGTCAAGTGGGGAGGCAGGTCAGGATTGCCTCATTTCCATTCTAGAGCTCCAGTTGTTAGTATGTGCCACCTGGTCCTACAGTGGAGGACGATGAGATCGGGGTATACTTGAGCAGCTTAGAAGCAGAGTGTATGGTGTAGGAAGTGGCATGAATGCTAGCAGCCGCCAAGGGTAAGCTACAAGAGATAGCCAAATGATTGCTTTTCCTGTAGGTTATCTGTTACTATACAGAATCAAGACCTAGATTCCATTTGCAAGGCAATTAATCAGATTATTTAGAAGTTGTATATTGTGTTTTTAAAACATTAAATAATCCAAAAGAAGTCATTTTAATAGTATCTTTAGAAATTTGAGCTTCTGGATATTAAGTAATATCATAACCAGCTTTTTTCAGATGGCAACCAACCTATGAGTCATAACTTAAAATGGAGGTGAACATTCATGTGCATCTGGTATGCTGTCATCACACCCTAGAAATGGTTACCAGAGAACTGGTGTTTATCTGAGCAATGTTTCTATTCTGCAAGAAGTAGAAGTCTTTAAGGGGTCATTTTTAACAAAGCTAGTCTTACTCTTTATGCTGGTGATAAGTATAAATTTAAAAGGTTCTACAACGCTAATGAGAATATTTATTTGGTTCAAGGAACCTTTAAACTTGTTAAGCTGAAACTTTTACTTAGACCATTTCAAAGGAAACATGCCTTTTTTTTTTAATCAGTCAGAATTCATGCAAATTTTTGCACGAATTCATGCAAACCTTCATGCAAAAATTTTATGAGCATGGAACAGTTTTGCTATTCAGCTGTAGGAAAAAAATTGTCATTATATTTAGAGGGTAAACTATTTCAGTAATGTATAAAAAATTAGGACAGTACATAGTAAGAGCAGGACACATTGTTGAACATTAACATTTAAGAGTGGTTTTTGGAAGAGATCGTGTTCAAATGAAATCAAATGTTTTAGCTTACATTTCATGTATATTTTTTCTGGTTATTTTTCACTGAATGTTTGACAAGACTGTGAAAATTTATTAAACTAAATTTATCTTCTACTAACTGCAAATCATTTTAAATTTTTAAAACTAGAGATGTAGAAAATAGCGTTATTTTTAGTAACTTTAAAATTTGAATCTTGAAGTTTTGAAAATTTATATATTGCATGGATCTTGTAGTTTCATGCTCTTATGCTTAAATGTATATATTTCTTTTAAAAATGTTTTATTTCTGACTTTTTTATAGGAAATGCCAGAATTATTTTCTGCAACCACATTAAGTAACTCAGATAGGCATACTGTGAAGATTAATACACAGAGAAACGAAATTTCTGAACATAAAACCATGACCAAAGGAACACTAAATAAAGAAGATGAGGCCGTGAGCTGTTCTGAGAGTTGTGCAAGTGTCCAAGGCAGGTCATTCTGCAGTGACTCCCAGCAGTCTCATCCTAAATCCAATTCTATACCTGCCAGTTCTGAAACTTTGCAAGCAAAGGCAACTGATTCACTTCCACAAACTTCACAAGAAATCAAGGTCAAGAGGTCATCCTGCATGTATGGAGCAAACTGCTACAGGTAAGATGAAATTACAGGTAACATATAATTCCATTATTTCAACAACATGTAGCTATGTAAATATATGCTATAGTGTATTAAAATCCTAACAAAACCCCATTGGCCCCCCTATATGACAAACCAATGGCCAACATTACACTAAATGGCCAGAAACTAGAAGCTTTCACACTAAAATCTGGAACAAGACAAGGGTGCCCATTGTCACCACTGCTATTCAACATAGTTCTAGAAACATTAGCCAGAGCAATTAGACAAGAGAAAGAAATAAAAGGACTAAAGATAGGAAAGGAAGAAGTTAAACTATCGTTATTTGCGGATGACATGATACTCTACATAGAAGACCCAAAAAACTCCACCAAAAAACTACTGGATTTAATAACTAAATTCAGTTGTGTTGCTGGATACAAAGTCAACACCCAAAAGTCAATAGCATTTCTATACACAAACAATACACCCACCGAAAAAGAAATAACAAAAGATATACCTTTCACAATTGCACATAAAAAAATAAAATACTTAGGAATCTATCTAACAAAAGAAGTAAAAGACCTTTACATCGAAAACTACAGCACCCTAAAAAAAGAAATTGAAAAGGATATCAAAAAATGGAAAGACATCCCATGTTCCTGGGTAGGAAGAACCAACATCGTGAAAATGGCTATACTTCCTAAACTACTATACAGATTCAATGCAATTCCAATCAAGATACCACTAACATACTTCAAAGAATTAGAAAGGACAATCATGAATTTCATCTGGAATCAGAAGAGACCAAGAATAGCAAAAACGATCCTAAGCAACAGGGGAAAAGCAGGGGGCATCACAGTCCCCGACATAAAACTATACTATAGAGCTACAGTATTAAAAACAGCATGGTACTGGTAAAAAGACAGACCTGAGGATCAATGGAATAGATTGGAGGATACAGAAACAACCCCAAACACACTCAAATACCTCATCTTTGACAAAGAAGCCAAACACCTCACTGGAAGAAGGATAGCCTATTTAACAAATGGTGCTGGAAAAATTGGCTAACCACATGTCAAAAATTAAAACTAGATATATGTCTCTCACCATGTACTAAACTCAAATCAAAGTGGATCAAAGATCTAAACATTAAAACAGAAACATTAAAGTAACTGGAGAATAGAATAGGAGGAACCCTCAAAGACAGGGGTAGGAAAAAAATTTATGAACAGAATCAGACTGCACAGGAAACAATACAAAGAATCAGTGCTTGGGACCACATGCTATTAAAAAGCTTTTACACAGCAAAAGAAATCACCAGTAGAGTAGGGCAAAAACCCACAGACTGGGAAAAAATTTTTGCTAGCTATCCATCAGACAAAGGTCTAACATCTAGAATATACAAAGAACGCAAAAAAAACTAAACCTCCCAAATTTAAAGACCCAATCCAAAAATGGGAAACTGAAATGAATAAACATTTCTCAGATGAAGAAATAAAAATGGCAAATAAATATATGAAGAAATGTTCAACATCACTAGTCATTCGAGAGATGCAAATCAAAACAACGTTAAGATTCCACCTCACTCCAGAAAGAACCGTGTATATGGAAAAATCAACCAATAACAAATGCTGGTGGGGCTGTGGGGAAAAAGGAACACTCCTCCACTGTTGGTGGGAATGTAGACTGGTCCAGCCACTGTGGAAATCAATATGGAGATTCCTCAAAAAACTACAACTGGAGGT